>CAUYLG010076678.1:0-23681 GCA_963573385.1 Cacajao melanocephalus
CTATAAATTACTTTGGGCAGTATGGCCATTTTCATGATATTGATTTTTCCAAACCATGACCATGGAATGTTTTTCCATCTGTTTGTGTCCTCTCTTATTTCCTTGAGCAGTGCTTTGTAGTTCTCCTTGAAGAGGTCCTTCACATCCTTTGTTAGTTGTATTCCTAAGTATTTTATTCTCTTTGTAGCAATTGTGAATGGGAGCTCGCTCATGATTTGGCTTTCTGTTATTCGTGTATAGGAATGCTTGTGATTTTTGTACATTGATTTTGTATCCTGAGACTTTGCTGAAGTTGCTTATCAGCTTAAGGAGATTTTGGGCTGAGACAATGGGGTCTTCTAAATATACAATCATGTCATCTGCAAATAGAGACAATTTGACTTCCTCTTTTTCTAATTGAATACCTTTTATTTCTTTTTCTTGCCTGATTGCTCTGACTAGAACTTCCAATACTATGTTGAATAGGAATGGTGAGAGAGAGCACCCTTGTCTAGTGCCAGTTTTCAAAGGGAATGCTTCTAGTTTTTGCCCATTCAGTATGATATTGGCTGTGGTTTTGGCATAAATATCTTTTATTATTTTGAGATACAGTCCATTGATACCTAGTTTATTGAGAGTTTTTAGCATAAAGGGCTGTTGAATTTTGTCAAAGGCCTTTTCTGCATGTATTAAGATAATCATGTGGTTTTTGTCTTTGGTTCTGTTTATGTGATGGATTATGTTTATAGATTTGCATATGTTGAACCAGCCTTACATCCCTGGGATGAAGCCTACTTGGTCATGATAGATAAGCTTTTTGTTGTGCTGTTGCATTTGGTTTGCCAGTATTTTATTGAAGATTTTTGCATCAATGTTCATCACGGATATTGGCCTGAAGTTTTCTTTTTTAGTTGTGTCTCTGCCCAGTTTTCATATCAGGATGATGTTGGTCTCATAAAATGAGTTAGGGAGGATTCCCTCTTTCTGTATTGTTTGGAATAGTTTCAGAATGAATGGTACCAGCTCCTCTTTGTACATCTGGTAGAATTCAGCTGTGAACCCATCTGGACCTGGACATTTTTTGGTTGGTAGGCTATTAATTGCTGCCTCAACTTCTGATCTTGTTATTGGTCTATTCAGGGATTCAACTTTTCCCTGGTTTAGTCTTAGGAGGGTGTAAATATCCAGGAATTTATCCATTTCTTCTAGATTTACTGGTTTATGTGCATAGAGCTGTTTGTAGTAATCTCTGATGGTAGTTTGTATTTCTGTGGAATCAGTGGTGATATCCCCTTTATCATTTTTTATTGCTTCCATTCAATTCTTCTCCCTTTTCTTTTTTATTAATCTGGCTAGTGGTCTATCTATTTTGTTGATCTTTTCAAAAAACCAGCTCCTGGATTTATTGATTTTTTGAAGGGTTTTTTGTGTCTCTATCTCCTTCAGTTCTGCTCTGATCTTAGTTATTTCTTGTCATCTGCTAGCTTTATCTTAGTTATTTCTTGTCTTCTGCTATCTTTTTAATATGCTTGATCTTGCTCATCTAGCTCTTTTAATTTTGATGATAGGGTGTTGATTTTAGATCTTTCCTCACTTCTCATGTGGGCATTTAGTGCTATAAATTTCCCTCTGGACACTGCTTTAAATGTGTCCCTGAGATTCTGGTACGTTTTGTCTTTGTTCTCATTGGTTTCAAAGAACATCTTTATTTCTGTATTTATTGCATTATTTATCATCATTCAGGAGCAGGTTTTTCAGTCTCCATTTAGTTGTGCAGTTTTGAGTGAATTTCTTAATCCTGAATTCTAATTTGATTGCACTGTGGTCTGAGAGACTGGTTGTAATGATTTCTGTTCTTTTGCATTTGCTGAGGAGTGATTTACCTCCAATTATGTGGTCAATTTTAGAATAAGTGTGATGTGGTGCTGAGAATGTATATTCTGTGGATTTGGGGTGGAGAGTTCTGTAGATGTCTATTAGGTCCACTTGGTCCAGATCTGAATTCAAGTCCTGGATATCTTTGTTAATTTTCTGTCTCGTTGATCTAATAGTGACAGTGGAGTGTTAAAGTCTCCCACTATTATTGTGTGGGAATCTAAGTCTCTTTGTGGGTCATTAAGAACTTGCGTTATGTCTCGGTATTGGGTGCATATATATTTAAGATAGTTAGCTCTTCTTGTTGGATTGATCCTTTTACCATTATATAATGCCCTTCTTTGTCTCTTTTGATCTTTGTTGGTTTAAAGTCTGTTTTATCAGAAACTAGGACTGCAACCCCTGCTTTTTTTTGCTCTCCATTTGCTTGGTAGAACTTCCACCCCTTTATTTTGAGTCTATGTGTGTCTTTGCACATGAGATGGGTCTTCTGAATACAGCACACCAATGGGTCTTGACTTTTTATCCAATTTGCCAGTGTGTCTTTTGATTGGGGCATTTAGCCCATTACATTGAAGGTTAATATTGTTATGTGTGAATTTGATCCTGCCATTTTGATACTAGCTGGTTGATTTGCCCGTTAGTTGATGCAGTTTCTTCATTGTGTCAATGGTCTTTACCATTTGGTACATTTTTGCAGTGGCTGGTACTGGTTGTTCCTTTCCATGTTTAGTGCTTCCTTCAGGGGCTCTTGTAAGGCAGGCCTGGTGGTGACAAAATCTCTCAGCAATTGCTTGTCCGTAAAGGATTCTATTTCTCCTTCACTTATGAAGCTTAGTTTGGCTGGATATGAAATTCTGGGTTGAAAGTTCTTTTCTTTAAGGATGTTGGATATTGGCCCCCACTCTCTTCTGGCTTGTAGGGTTTCTGCCAAGAGATCTGCTGTGAGTCTGATGGGCTTCCCTTTGTGGGTAACCCGACCTTTCTTCCTGGCTGCCCTTAGCATTTTTTCCTTCATTTCAACCCTGGTGAATCTGACGATTATGTGCCTTGGGGTTGCTCTTCTTGAGGAATATCTTTGTGGTGTTGTCTGTATTTCCTGGACTTGAATGTTGGCCTGCCTTGCTAGGTTGGGGGAGTTCTCCTGGATAATATCCTGAAGAGTGTTTTCCAGCTTGGTTTCATTCTCCCCATCATATTCAGGTACACCGATCAAACGTAGATTAGGTCTTTTCATATAATCCCATATTTCTTGGAGGCTTTGTTCATTTCTCTTCACTCTTTTTTCTCTAATCTTGCCTTCTCATTTTATTTCATTGAGTTGATCTTCAATCTCTGATATCTTTTCTTCTGCTTGATCGATTTGGCTATTGAAACTTGTATATGCTTTGTGAAGTTCTTGTGCTGTGTTTTTCAGTTCCATCAAGTCGTTTATGTTCTCTCTAAGCTGGTTATTCTAGTTAGCATTTCGTCTAACCTTTTTTCAAGGCTTTTAGTTTCTTTGCATTGGGTTAGAACATGTTCCTTTAGCTCAGAGAAGTTTGTTATTACCCACATTCTGAAGCCTGCTTCTATCAAATTGTTAAACTCATTCTCCATCCAGTTTTGTTCCCTTGCTGGTGAGGAGTTGTGATCCCTTGGAGGAAGAGAGGCATTCTGGTTTTTGGTGATTTCATCTTTTTTTTGCTGGTTTCTTCCCAGCTTCATGGATTTATCTACCTTTGATCTTTGAATTTGGTGACTTTCAGATGGAGTCTCTGAGTGGATGTCCTTTCTGTTGATGTTGAAGCTATTTCTTTCTGCTTTTTAGTTTTCCTTCTAACAGGCCCCTCTGCTGCAGGACTGCTAGAGGTCCACTCCAGACCCTGTTTTTCTGGAATCACCTGCGGGGACTGCAGAACAGCAAGGATTGCTGCCTGTTTATTCCTCTGGGAGCTTCATCCCAGGAGAGTACCTGCCAGATGTCAGCCTGAGCTCTCCAGTATGAGGTGTCTCTTTGTATATACAGGGGTCAGGGAGCTGCTTGAGGAGGCAATCTGTCCCTTATCAGAGCTCAAGGGCTGTGCTGGGAGCTCTGTTGTTTTGCTCAGAGCTGCTGAGCAGAGCCATTTAAGTCCTGCTGCAGCAGAACTCACAGCTGCCCCTTTTCCCAGGTGCTCTGTCCCAGGAAAATGGGGTTTTATTAAGTTCCTGACAGGCTGCTGCCTTTTTTCAGAGATGCCCTGCCCAGCAAGGAGGGAGTCTAGTCATAGTCTGCCTGCAGAGGCATTGCTGAGCTGCTGGGGGCTCTGCCCAGCTGCTGTGTAAGCGTCTTTGCAGTTTTGTTTACACGGGCAAAGTTAGAACTGCCTCAGTAGTGGTGGATGCCCTTCCCCCCACGGAGCTCAACCGTCTGGGTAAGCTCAAACAGCTGTGCTGGCTGTGAACCTTTTAAGCCAGTGTGTTTCAGATTGCTGGTCTTTGTGGGAGTGGACCCATTGAGCCAGATCATCTGGCTCCCTGCCTTCAGCCCCCTCTTTTTCAGGGGAATGTGCGGCTCAGTCTCACAGGCATTCAAGGTGCCAGTTAAAATGGCTGCCTAGATTTGTGTGGGTTTTTGTTCTGGAAACCCACGGTGCTTGTTGGCCAGTGGGAGTCTCCTGGTCTGTGGGCTGTAAAGACCGCACAAGAAGCACAGTATCTGAACCAGAGTGCCAGAGTGGCCGGAAAAGCTCCTGACGGCCTCCGTTGGGTAGGAGGGGGAGTCCTCTGGTCCGCTGCACTTCCTGGGTGAGGCAGCACCCCACCCTCCCTTGGCTCACCCTCCTTGGACTACACCCACTGACCAACCTGTCCTATTGAGATGCACCTGGTACCTCTGTTGGAAATGTGGGGATCAGTCACCCTATGTGTTGCTTATGCTAGGAACTGCGCTCCGGAGCTGTTCCTATTCTGCCATCTTGGTGGAGCTCCCAGAATACACATTCTTATCCTCGGCACATGGAACATTCTCATGGATAGACCATGTGTTAGCACGCAAAACTAGTATTAAAACATTCTTAAAAATTAAAATACTATCAAGCATCTTCTCTGACCACAATGGAATAAAACTAGAAATCAATAACGAGTAATTTTGGAAACTATACAAATACATGGAAATTAAACAATATGCTGCTGAATGACCAGTGGGTCCATAAAAAAAATTAAGAAAAAAACTAAAAAATTTCTTGAAACAAATGAGTATGAAACCCAATATACCAAAATCTGTGGGATATAGCAATAACAGTACTAAGTGAGAAGTTAATAGCTATAAGAACCTACATCAAAAAAGAAGAAAAACTGAAATAATGTAACAATGTGTCTTAACAAACTAGGAAAGGAGAGTAAACCAAACCCCCAGAGTAGTAGATAAAAAGAAATGATAAAGACCAGGGCAGAAATAAATGAATTTGAAATGAAGAAAATAATACAAAAAGTCAAGTAAACAAAAAGTTGGTTTTTTAAAAAAAAAAAAAAACCAAATTGACACACCCTTAGTGAGGTCATCTAAAAAAAAAGAGAAAAAATTCAAATAAATCAGAGGGGAAAAAGGAGATATTACAACTAGTGCCATAGAAATTCAAAGGATCACTAGTGGATACTATGAACAACTATAGGCCAATAAATTCGAAAATCTAGAAGAAATGGGTAAACTCCTAGACACATGCAACCTATCAATATTGAACCATGAAGATATTCAAAACCTGAACAGACTAATAACAAGTAACAAGATCAAAGCTATAATAAAAAGTCTCCCAACAAAGAAATGTCTGGAACCCAATGGCTTCAGTGCTAAATTCTGCCAAACATTTAAAGAAGAATAAAAAGCAATCCTAGTCTGACTAATCAAAAAAATAAAAGAAGAGAGAATACTTCCAAACTGATTCTATGAGATCGTTGTTAGCATGATACCAAAACCAGACAAAGACACATTAAAAAAAAAAAAAAAACTACAGGCCAATATCATTGATAAGTATTAATGCAAGAATCCTTAGCATAAGTACTAGCAAACAGAGTTCAACAACCCATTAAAAAGATCATTCATCATGACCAAGTGAGATTTATCCCTCTGATGCAAGGATGGTTCAAAATACACATATCCATCAATATGGTACCTCATATGAACAGAATGAAGGATCAAAGTATCACGATCATTTCAGTTGATGCTGAAAAATTATTTGATAAAATTCAACATCCTTTATGATAAAAACATTAAAAATACTAGAGATAGAAGGAACATATGTCAACATAATAAAAGCCAAATATGCAGACCAACAGCCAGTATCATTCTGAATGGGAAAAAACTGAAAGCCTTTCCTCTGAAATCTGAAACATGACAAGGATCCCCACTGTCACCACTGTTATTCAACATGGTACTGGAAGTTCTAGTTAGAGCAGACAAGAGAAAGGAAGAAAGGGCATCCAAATTGGAAAGGAAGAGGTCAAACTGTCTTTGTTTGAAGATAGTATAATCTTAGATGTGGAGAAAAACTAAAGACTCTACCAAAAAAAAAAAGAACCTATTGGAACTGATAAATCAGTACAGTTGCAGTGTACAAAATCAACATATAAAAGTCAGACGCATATGTATATGCCAACACTAAACAATCTGAAATAGTAATAAAAAACTAATCACATTTATAATATCTACAAATAAAATACCTAGGAATTAATTAAAGAAGTGAAAGTCTCTATAATAAAAACTATAAAACATTGATGCAAGAAATTGAAGAGGGCACAATAAAATAGAAAGATATTCCATTTTCATGGATTAGAAAAATCAATACTGTAAATATGTCTATACTATCCAAGGCAATCTACAGATTTAATGCAATACCTATCAAAATACCCATAACATTCTTCTCAGAAATATAAAAAGCAGTCCTAAAATTTATATGAAACCACAAAAAATGCAGAATAGTCAAGACTGTCCTAAGCACAAAGAAAAAAAAACTGGAGAAATCACATTATATGACTTTAATTTATACTACAAAACTATAGGAACTAAAATGTCGTGATGCGGGCATAAAAACAGACACATAAATCTCTGGGACAGAGTAGAGAACCCAGAGAGCAATCCATTGACCTACAGTGAACTCATTTTCGGCAAAAGTGCCAACAACATACATTGGGGAAAGGATAGTCTCTTCAATAAATGATGCTGGGAAAACTGGATATCCATATGCAAAAGAATGAAACTAGACCGTATCTCTCTCCATATATAAAAATCAAAATAGATTAACGACTTATATCTAAGACCTCAAACTGTGAAACTCTTACAAGAAAACATTGAGGAAAATCTCCAGGGCATTGGTCTGTGTAAAAAATTCTTCAGTAATATACCACAAGCACAGGTAGCCAAAGTAAAAATGGACAAATGAGATCACATTAAGTTAAAAAGCTTCTGGGCAGAAAAAGAAACAATCAACAAAGTTAAGAGACAACCCACAGAATGAGATAAAATATTTTCAAACTACCCACCTGAGAAGAGATTAATAACCAGAATATATAAGGAGCTCAAACAACTTTATAGGAAAAACGAGTAATACAATTTAACAATGGGTAACAGATCTAAATAGACATCTCTCAAAAAAAGATATAGAAATGGCACACAGGTATATGAAAAGGTGCCTGACATCATTAAGCATCAGAGAATTGTGTATCAAAAACTACTATGAGGTATCATCTCACCTCAGTTAAAATGGCCTTTATCCAAAAGTCAGGCAATGACAAATGCTGGTGAGGATGTGGAGAAAAGGGAACCCTCACATATTGTTAGTGGGAATGTTAATCAGTATAACTAGTATAGAAACCTGTTTGGAAGTTCCTCAAAAAACTAAAAATAGAGATACCATACAATCCAGCAATCCCACTCCTAGGTATATACCCAAAAGAAAGGAAATCAGTATATTGAAGAGATATCTGTACTCCCATGTTTATTGCAGCACTATTCACAATAACCAAGAGTTGGAAGCAATCTAAGCATCCATCAATAGATAAATGGGTACAGAAAATTTGGTACATAAACACAGCAGAATACTACTCATCCATAAAAAGAATGAGATCTTCTCATTTACAACAACATGGATAAAACTGGAGGTCATTATGTTAAGTGAAAATAAGCCAGGCACAGAAAGATAAACTTTACCTGTTCTTACTTATTTTCACTAGCTAAAAATTAAAACAATTGAATTCATGGAGATACAGAGTAGAAACATGGTTAGCAGATACTAGCTAGGGTCATGGTTTGAAGAACAGGGATTGGGGAGAGTTAATGGGTACAAAAAATAGAATCAACGAGACCTAGTATTTGCTAGCTCAACAGAGTGACTATAGTCAAAAATAATTAAATTGTACTTTTAAAAATAACTAAAAGAGTATAATTGGATTGTTTGTAACACAAAGGATAAATGCTTGAGGTGGTGGATAACCCATTTACCCTGATGTAATTATTACACATCACATGCCTGTACCAAAATACTTCATGTAACCCATAAATATATAAACCTACTATGTACCCACAAAAAATAAAAATTAAAATTAAAAACAAAACAAACAAAATATATAAAGAACCACTCAATAGCAAGAAAACGAGTATCCAAATTTTTAAATGGGCATGGACCTGAATAGACATTTATCAAAAGAAGAGATATAAATGGCCAATGGGTTCAGGAAAAAATGTTCAATGTCACTAATCATTTTCAAATTAATACCACAATAAGATATCACCTCATACCTTTTAGAATGGCTTTTATCAAAAAGATGAAAGGTAAGTGTTGGCAACAATATGGAGTTAAGGTAACCCTAACACACTGTTGGTGGGAATGTAGATTAGTGTAGCTGTTATAGAAAATGACATGGAGGTTCCTCAAAAAACTTAAACTATAACTACCATATGATGTAGCAATTCCACTTCTGAGAATGTATTTAAAGGAACTGAAATCAATATGTCAAAGGGATATCTGTACTTTCATGTTCATTTCAGCATTATTCATAATAACCAAGTTATAGAATCAATCTAGGTGTCTAGAAAGATAAATACTGCATGATCTCACTCATGTGGAATCTAAAAATAGTTAAATTCATAGAAGTAGATGGTAGAATGATGATTATGGGGGGGCAGGGGCGGGGTGGGCAGAGAGAATGGGCAGTTGAGGATCAAAGGATACAATGTTTCAGTTAGGAGGAATAAGTTTTGATATCTATTGCACAGCAGGGTGACTATAGTCAATAATGATGTCCTGTATGTTTCAAAATAACTGAGAATAAATGTTAAATGTATCACCACAAAAAAATGTTAAATAAGTGATGGCTATATTAGCTTGATTTAATCATTCCACATTATATAATGTTTCAAAACATCATACTGTACCCCATAAATATAATAGTTATAATAAATAAAAATATTAGTAAAACATTTAAAACATAAAATCTGATAATTAAAAGGTGGTGTGTTTTGTCCAGGCTCTGTCTCTTCTCATTCCATAGCAACCTCAGAGGCCAGGTGTTGATGATGACAGCCCCAAAAGTCTAAACGAGCTTGGATTTCCAAGTCTTTGCTTAGAGGAAAACCATAGGCCAGGAAAATCTGCATTGGACTTTTTATGAGAGAGAAATAAACTCATATTGTGCTAAGCCACTGAGATTTGGAGGTTTGTGAATAACCCCATTACCTCATCCCAAATAAGTTTTAACGGTTGATACTATGTGGTATTCAGAGATATCAGCTAGGATGTGAAGTCTAGACCTTCAACCAGACATGGCAATTTTTCTCTTGATCATGACTGCCAAGCCAAGCTCCCTTTTTACACTCATAGTGTCTTGTACTACATAACAAAGAAGGGATGACCAGGTAGCCCATGTCTTTGATTTGTGTCTAATTACCAAATCAATCTAATTATTACCAAGTTATTCTATCTACTCATGGAATCCTGCAACTTCAGGCTGCTCCTTCCTGGGACAAAAGTTTTTTAAAATTTTTATGTACACATTTATGGGACACGTGATATTTTGTTATATACATAGAATGTGTAATGATCAAGCCAGAGTATTTGGGGTATCACCTCAAATATTTACATCATTTCTATATGCTGGTAATATTTCAAGTCTTTTAGCTATTTTGAAATATACAATACATTGTTGCTAAGTATAGTAACCCTACTCTGCTATCAAACATTAGAACTTATTCCTTCTATTTAACTGTACATTTGTACCCATTAACCAGCCTCTCTTCATCCCTCCTATCCCCACCACCCGTCCCAGCTTCTGGTATCTATCATTCTAGTCTTTATTTCCATGAGATCAACTTTTTTAGCTCCCACATATGAGTGAGAACATTGGTCTTTCTGGCTTATTTCACTTAATATAGTGACTGGCTTATTTCACTTAATGTAGTGACCTCCAGTTCCATTCATGTTGCTGCAAATAACATGAGTTCATTCTTTCTTATGGCCATATGGTATTCCACATTTTCTTTATCCATCTGACTATTGATGGATACTTCAGTTGATTCCGTATCTTTTTTTAAATTGTGAATAGTGCTGCAATAAACATTGGGGTGCAGGTATCCCTTTGATATACAGATCTTCCCTTTGGATAAACCGCCAGAAGTGGGATTGCTGGATGATTTGGTAGTTCTATTTTAAGTTTTTTGAGAAATCTCCATACCGTTTTCCATAGTGGCTGTACTAGTTTGCATTCCTGCATAGTGTATAAGAATTCCCCTTTTCTCCACATCCTCACCAGCATGTTATTTTTCTGTCTTTTTAGTAATAGGCATTATAACTAAAGTGATAGCTCACTGTAGTTTTGATTTGCACTTTCCTGATGATTAGTGATGCTGAGCATTTTTTCCATATATGGGTTGGATATTTGTATGTCTTTTTAAAATTTCTCTCAGGTTTATTTTTATAAAAAACGAACAAACAAAAATAAAGTCACCACCAACCACATGACAACTGGCCAGGCAAAGTCTTGCTTCCCTCCCTCCTTTGTGCCCCACGTGCCTAGTCAGCAGGGTCAGGGAGGCGGTCCGCACTGATGTGAACTTTGCTGAAAAGGAGTATTACAGAGAGAGGCTTGGGAAAGGGAAGGAAACCTGGACAGGTTTTACAGCACTGAGAAGTCACTTAAAACTGATTTGCGAAACGCAGGGAGGGAAGAGCATGCTATCAACAATCATAACCCGCTTTTCACAGGTTGGCTCCAGGGAGGGTTGGGTCAGAATTGTGTCTTAAGGAAGGAGAATGGTTTCACGACCTTGTTCAGCTCTCCTGGAACAAAGACGAAGGTGCTACGTGTTGCTTGTTAGGCCTATACTACGGGGCCTGGGGCTGCAGGTATGAAGCATTTACTGCTGGTGAGAAGGGTGGGCCCCAGCCTTGGATGCTGAAGTCCTCTAAAAACAAGGCAGAGACACAACCTCAGATCCCCCCCCCCGCCACGCCCCCGTGTCATCTTCCACTGAATAAGAGGGATGGGTAGGAGGGCTCAGCGGCTAGCCTCTTGCAAGCCGAGATACCTGCCCGCCTGGGCCTGCTTCCTTAGCGCTGTGAGAACTTGTGTCTGGTGGGCAGAGGAGCAACTCAGCTGACTCCGCGCAGGGCTCTCCAGCTTTGGGCTTGCGGGGGACCCTGCTCTGCTCTGCTGCTTCAGCCCCGGGGGGAGCCGTGGCACAGTTGGTGTAGGCATAGCCGCCAGCCATCTGACTGGTGGCCGCATTGCTGCCTACTCCTTGCCAGGCCTGGTAGCTGAAGAAGGCGCTCGCTCGGCGATCATCACCAAACATGCAAACAACCAGGCAGCCGCACGCTGGTTATTAGGCTGCGTGCCCTTCAGGAACGTCAGGTCAACTGCCGCAAAGCAGGCGATGAAGGGGGTGACGTAAAGAACAGCGGCGCTGACGTTAAAGATCATTAACAGTAGTGGCTAGTGCGCCATATACAACTTCTGTGCACCCGAAACCGGTAGAGGTTGAAGAAGACGACTGTCATCAGCCAGAGGAAGACAGCGACGAACATCACTCAGCCGTAGGCCGGGTACAGGTGATACGGAGTGTCCACAATCAGGGCCCACGCCAGCAGCCCCAGCACCAGCTGCAGCAGCAGCACCGCCCCGTGGCAGGAGCGCACGAAGCCCAGGCTCCGGCGCCTTGCGCAGGACTGCTGGTCCGTGTGCTCACTTTCGACGGGAACTCGACGGCGGCGGCTCCGCTCGCCTCCCTAGGTCGCTCTGGCCACCGTCGCCGCCCTCAAGTGGTGGGTGCCTGCTCCCGCGCCGCTTTTCCCCAAGGCTCCCTATCCCGCTGCAGGTGACTATGTCTTCTTTTGAGAAATGTCTATTTGTGTCCTTTGCCCACTTTTTAATGGGAGTGTGTGTGTGTGTGTGTGTGTGTGTGTGCGTGTGTGAACTGTTGAGTTGTTTCAGTTCTTTGTATATTCTAGATATTAGTCCCTTCTCAGATGAATAGTTTGCAAATATTTTCTTCCATTAACAGGTTGTCTCTTCACTGTTGTTTCCTTCGCTGTGCAGAAGCTTTTTAGTTTAATATAGTTACATTTGTCTGTTGTTATTTTTGTTGTCTGTGCTTTTGAGGTCTTAACCATGAAATCTTTGCCTAGATCAATGCCCTAAGGTATTTTCCCTGTTTTCTTCTAGTATTTTTTAAAGTTTCAGTTTTATGTTTAAGTCTTTAATCCCTCCTGAGTTGATTTTTGTCTATGGTCAGAGATAGGGATTGAGTTTCATTTTTCTGCATGTAGATAGCCAATTTCTCTAACACTATTTAGTGAAGAGGGTGTCCTTTACCCATTGTAGGTTCTTGGTTCCTTCACCAGGATAGAAGTTTTAATTTTTATATCTTGAGATATTTATATATTTTGAAAATCTCCATGTTTTGGTTCAAATACTTTAAACTTGACACAATTCTCCGTTTTCTGTCCTTTTTAATGCAATTCTTACAAATTTTAAAATGATATCTGGATAAATTTCTCATAACCTGTCTGACTGCTTGCACATAATTTTAAGGCCATTAACATGTTTGGATATTTAAGAAAACTTTAGGATTCATGATACTTTTATGTACATAGAAATTAATTAAGTGCTTGGAAGGTTTTATTTGTTAGTCAGATATTTAAGGGGCTTAAAAACTACATTGATAGTGCATGCCTGTAATCCCAGCTATTAAGAAGGCTGAGGTAGGAGGATTGCTTGAGTCTGGGAGTTTGAGACCAGCCTGGGCAACATAGCAAAATCTCATCTCAAAAAAAAAAAAAAAAACTAAAAAAAGTAAATTAAATTATTTAATCCGTTTATGGGCAGTTGAAAATACAGAACGTACTTAGTTAAATAGGACCAAATATCAGTCAAAAATATTTGCATGATTGTTAAACTTTACTAGATTTAAAAATAGAATAATACAATTTGTAGGTTGAACTTAAAAGCTTAGAATAAACTAGACTTGGAATTTGTATCTGTAATAAATAAATCACTTATATAAACCCCCTCACCTGAGAGCAAAACATTTTCTGCAAACAAAAAAATCTCATAGCTTAAAAAAACAAAGAAGAGCAAGTTCCACACCACACACAGTAGATAGCTTTGAACTTGCTCTGAGTTGGGAAATTAGATAATCAAGAGTTTGAGAATACTGTGTAGAATAAGGGTAATGGACTCTGATCAGGGTTTGAAGAACTCCTCAATGCAGAAAGAACATGAAATTTAGCCCGTATAAAAGGTGTGGTACATTTAGACCAGAATAATCATCAGGAATATTTGCTAAAAATAGGATCCTGGGTCTGTGATTCTGATTCCATGGATTGGAGGTGGGGATCTAGAGTGTTTAATGTAGTGGTTCTCAAAGGGTGGTCTATGGACCAGCAGCGTCAACATCACCTGGCAACTTATTAGAAATGCAAATTATTGGAATCTCGTAATTCCCGCTGTATAAGATTCTCTAAGAATCTGTTGGAACAAGCCCTCTAGTTGACTTTGATGCTCACTACAATTTGAGAACCACCAGTTTAACAGATGATTCAGTTGAGTCTTATGATTGTCACACTACTGCAAGTAACAGAAAATTCAGGGCTCAACTACCTTATTGAAATGGTTGGTTAAAGTTCACTGACTGTAGCAGTTTATTGCTAAAGGCATCTGAGGGCAAGTCTTTAATGGAGGAATCTACAAAAACAGCAAACTGTTGAAAATAATTGAGCCCATGGCATGGAATAAGAATTACATATAGTTTACTTTACAGTTAACTTACACATATCAAATTTAAATGATATTCAGCAGAGTTCTGAAATTAATCTGTCTATATGCATATATATATATATATATTTTTTTTTTTTTTTAAACAGTGGTTTGTCTTGGCCAGCTATGTCTGAAAACCTTGCTTCTGTTCAGATTTGGTCCAAATCTTTCTATTTAGGATTTGTTGATCCTCTTTTTCGCATTCTTTGTAGTCCTTACCTAGCACTGAGCTGCTATATAAGGCTCCCAGCTCCGACTTATATTAAGATATTTCCTCTAATGTTCTTTGTCAATTTGAGCCAGCTATTGTTTAGGAATGGCTTCTCTGTTTGCCTGGCTTAGTGGCTGTCTCCGTCTCTGAGAAATCTGTCTACTGCTTCTCAATGCTGCCAGTACTTTCTGGCTTCATGTCCTCTCAACACCTTCATTTTTCAGTTTTCAGATTGAACATGAGCTAGAAGAAGGTCATCCATTGGCTAGACCATGGCATTTCCTGTTATCACAATATAGCCTATTGAATGAGACAGTCTGCTTAATTTTTTAATGATTTTTTGTGAATTAATGCAAGTGCACGGTTGTGACACATTATTTAGGAGCCTTTGAAAATTTCTTCCTGGTTGTGTTACATATAATTAAAATAGCCATGTCCATGAGTGCATCCATTGTACATACTTGCAAAGTATGAGGTTCAGAAGTGCAATGAGATGCTGGAGATAAATCTTGGAAATGCCACTGTTATCTGACAATTCATAATTGTGCAAAGGATGAGGAAGTCACAAGTAATTGTACTGGAATAAGTAACAGTTTTTGCAGCATTGCCATTTACTTCCCACATGGGCTCATTGAACAGGAAGATTGTATTCCCAAGGGCAGGCCTGCCCTTAATATCTGCAGAGCTTGAGGCAAGATCAGTAGGACCCCACTCCCCAAGCCATGCAGCCCCTGATCTCCTTTTCTTTCCACCTCTGGCTCTGTCCTAAACCACTAGGAGCCTTTGGTGGCTATTCTAGACCATGTGACTAAATTCCATCACTCCTAACACCCCACCTACCAGCCACCCTGTAGCACAGTTTGCTCTCAGAATAATGGACCCAAGGGAGAGAACTGCATAGGTACTGGAAGTGGCTTGGGAACTTTGGGCAGGGAATCTCAGGGTCCTGAGATCCAGAGCTTGACCTCAAAGGGGAGATGTAGGCTTTGAGTAGATATGGCCCCCTTGGTCCTGTGGTTTTTTACCTCATGTGAAGGGCACACTGGAGGAGATATAGTGCAGGGCCTTCTAAACTTTGCAGGGGCCTAGGTGAGGACCCTAGTTGCGCAGATCTAAGGTTAATAGTGGTTATGGAATCCAAAGATGGAGAAGATCAATTTTTTCAGCAATGGCATGTCATCATTGTGGGAACTACACCAGACCCCTTACAGTACTCTTCATCTTGTGTTAATATGTCTAATTTTTACCAGCAGCCACAGTCAGTTAATGTGGAATCTCAAATCATTATGCTTCCATTTCTCCTCTCTTATATTACCTACGCCCACCCCTTGGAATCTCCTAGAGCAATTCGGTTTTGCTATTATTTATGCTTTTCAATTTTTAATCAGTCTTTGGAGTTAGAATGTCTCAAAATTCTTTGATATTTTGAAATGCTTCATGGGGGAAAAATGAGTTTAGTGGTTAAATAAGTTCAGGGAATTATGCATGTGTCATCTCCCTGGCCTGGTGACTTAAAATACAGTTTAACATATTAAAGGCTCTGAGAATTTGTGCAGTAAAGAAATCTGTTTCACTTTACTTAACTCATTGATTCCTACATGTATTTGAAAATAGACTTCCACACCTTTTATGCCAAAGAAATAAATATTGATAGTTTCTGTCTTAAAAAACTAAACTAAGACTTTCATTCATTCATTTGAAACCTATTTATTATCCCAATGACTGGACTAGTGGTACAAAGGTAAACAAAACAAATAATTTTACCAGTGTCTTCAAATGTTGATTCCATTTATGTTTGGGAAAAGCTTAGTTTTGTTTAGAAATCTTAGTTTAGTTATAACTTGAGGTCAGCTGCTGTTTAGATGGCTGGAGAAATGCTTTCCTATCAGAGAGTGCCCATTGCTGATTATATTTTCCAGTGTGCTCTGTATGTGAAATATACCTTTGAATTAGAAAATCAGAGATTCCTTTTACCTTGGGTCTGAAGTGGGCCATCCCAAATCCAGGGTACCTTGGGGCTGATGTAATCCATTACTCCCTCCCAGGGTGTATTGGGGGTGCGAATGTGGCCCAAGGATATTTAGGGGCTATTGTGGTTTGTCCCAACTTCCCAGGGTACCTTAGGGCTACTGTGGCCTATCATTACTTCCCAGGTTACTTTGTAGCCTGTCATTTATCTTCCAGGGCCTGTACAATCTAAGGATTGATGAAGCATTAGAGTTGCTGCTACTTGGAACCATTGCTTTTGTTTTGGAGCACAAGCTCTTTTGGGAGGGTTTCAGAGCTCACTGCAGATTTCACATTCTAGTTGTATCTCACCACTTGTTTGCTGCAATCGGGAACGTGTGATGTAAGTTGGCATGAAATAAGAGTTGCTTGTCTCTGTAGGAGTGGTTTTAGGTATAGCCATTTAAAAAAGCCAACGGAGGACTGAGTGGACTCTTGGCATCTCTTCAGTTACAATGACTAGCAGATGCTATTGGTACTCCATCTGTATTTTCTCCACACTCATTTCTACCTGCTGAAGGCTGTTAGGGGGAACACCTGTGACTCTGCCAGAGGGTTTTCTTACCCCTTTCACTAACGGTATACTCAGCCCTTACACACAGTAAGCATAAAATGCCAGAGAGTTAATGCTTCTGGAAGCAGCCTTCAACCGATGACAGTGAGTTCTCACTCTTAAAATAACTATAAAGTATGTTCTTTTATTTATTTACTTATCTATTTTTATTGGCTATTGATCAATTATAATTATACATATTTATGGGGTACAGTGATGCTGTGATATATGTGCAAAATGTGGATTGATTGAATCAAGCTAAGTAAAATATTAATTACCTGAAATATTTATTTCTCCTGCCAAAACATTGTCCCCTTTGACCTTTGCCCCCATGCCCCAGCCTATGGAAATTACAATTCCCCTCTCTGCTTCTATTTGTTCAATTTTTTTAGCTTCCACATGTGAGTGAGGATAGGCAATATTTGTTTTTCTGTGACTGGGTTATTTAACTTAGCATAAGGTGTTCCAGGTTCGTTCATGCATCACAAATGACCCAATTTCCCTCTTTTTAATGCTGAATAGTATTCCATTGTCTATATATGCCATATTTTTTTAATTCCTTCATCGATTGATGAACACTTCAGTTGATTTCATGACTTGGCTATCGTGAATAATGTTGTAATAAACATGAGAGTGCAGATATCTCTCTGACATACTGATTTCAAATCCTTTGCATATGTACCTAGAAGTGAGATTGTTGGTTCACATGGTAACTCCATTTTTAGTTTTTTGAGTAACCTTCATACTGTTTTCCGTAATGGCTGTATTAATATACATTCCCACTAACAGTGTGCTAGAAGCCCCTTTTCTCCACAGTCTTGCCAACAGTTGTCATCTTTTGTCTTTTTAATAGTAACCATTCAGACAAGTGTGAGATAATATTTCATTGTGAATTTAATTTGCATTTCCCTAATGCCTAGTGATGTTGAGCATTTTTTTTTTCATATACCTGTTGGCCATTTGTATGCCTTCTTTGAGAAATTTCTGTTTGGACCCTTTGCCCCTTTTTTAAGCAGGTTGTTTTCTTGCTATTGAGTTTTTGAGTTTTTAAAAATATATTTTGGATATTAATGTCTTATCAGATGAATGGCTTGCAAATATATTTTCTCATTCCATAGGTTGTCTTCTCAGTCTGTTAACTATTACCTTTGCTGTGCAGAAGCTTTTTGGTTTGATGTAATCCCATTTGTCTATTTTTGTTTTTGTTGCTTGAGCTTTCGGGGTCAAATTGAAAAAAATCATTGCCCAGACCAATATCATATAGTTTCCCTCCCCTGCTTTCTCTTAGTAGTTTTATAGTTTCAGGTCTATGTTTAAGTCTTTAATCCATTTTTAGTTGAATTTTGTATATAGTGTGAGGTAAGAGTCCAATTTCATTCTTTTGCATGCAGATAGCCAGTTTTTCCAACACTCTTAGTTGAAGAGACTGTCTCCTATTGTGTATTTTTGGCATTTTTGTTGAAAAATAAATTCACTGTAAATGCCTGAGTTTGCTTTTGGGCTTTTTATTCTGTTCCTTCCCTTGGTTGATGTGTATACTTTTATGCCACCACCATGCTGTTTTAATTAACATAGCTTTGTAATATACTTATAAATCAAGCAGTGTGATGCCTCTAGCTTTTTCCTGTGTAAGATTAGCTTTACTATTTGTGTTTTTTGTGGTACTATATGAATTTTAGAATTGTTTTTCTGTGTTTGTGAAAAATTACATTGGAATTTTAATAGATTGCATTGACTCTGTAGATAGCTTTGTGTAGTATGGAAGTTTTAACGATATTAATTATTTCAATTCATGAGCATAGAATATCTTTTCATTTATTTATGTCTTCCTCCATTTCAATTTGGTAATTGTCAATTTACAGATCTTTCACTTCTTTGTTTAAATTTATTCCTAAATATTTTATATTTTTGTAGCAAGTTTAAATGAGATTGCTTTCTTAATTTCTTTTTCAGCTAGTTTGCTGTTGGAGTATAGAAATGCTACTGACTTTTTATTTCCTACAACTTTACTGTATTTGTTTATTAGTGCTAACAGTTTTTTTTAATAGTTGTTAGGACTTTCTGTACATGAGATCATGTCATTAGCAATCAGCAACAATTTCACTTCTTCATTTCCTATTTGTATGCCTTTTATTTCTTTCGCTTGCCTAATTGCTCTGGCAAGAACTTCCAGTACTATGTTGAATAGAAGTGATGTGAATGGACATCTTTTTTCTTGATCTTAGAGGAAAAGCTTTCAACTTTTCATTATTGAGTATGTCAGCTATCTGATTATCATGTTAGCTTTTATTATGTTGAGGAATATTCCTTCTATACTTAATCTATTGAGAGTTGTTATTACGAAAGAATGTTGAATTTTGCCAAACACTTTTTTTTTTTGCATTTAATAAGATGATCATATGGTTTTGTTCTTTATTCTGTTAATATATCACATGTATTTATTTGGTATGTTGAAACATGATTGAACCCCTGAAATAAATCCCATTTGATTATATTGAATAGTTTTTTTTTTATGTGAGGTGGATTTTGTTTGCTAGTATTTTTGAGGATTTTTGCATCAATGTTAATCAGGGATATTGGCCTGTAATTTTCTTCTCTTGTAATGTCTTTGTCTGAATTTGGCCTCATAAAAAGAGTTTTGAAGTATTCTCTCCTCTGGTATTTTCTGGAAGAGTTTGAGAATGATTGGTATTAGTTTTCCTAAATGTTTGGTAGAATTCAGTAGTGAAGTTACCAGGTCCTGGGCTTTTCTTTGATAGGAGGCATTTGATTACTGATTCAATCCTTTACTTATGTTGGTCTCTTCATATTTTTACTATCTGTATAATTCAGCCTTGGCAAGTTGCATGTATCTAGTAATTTATCCATTAATTATACATTATCCAATTTGTTGACATATAAGTATTAATAGTAATCTCTTATGAGCATTATATTTTTGTGGTATCAGTTGTAATTTCCCTTCTTTTACTTCTGATTTTATTGTGTCTTCTCTCTTTTTTTCTTAGTCAAGCTAAAGATTTGTCAAATTTATCTTTTCAAAAAACCAACTCAGTTTCATTGATATTCTCTGCTGTTTTTCTAGTCTCTATTTTATTTATTTCTACTCTGATCTTTGTTATTTCCTTCCTTCTGCTAACTTTGGGCTTAGGTTTTTGTTCTTTTTAGTTTCTTGAGGTGTAATATTATGTTGTTAGGCATTTATTGCTATAAAATTTCCTCTTAGAACTGTTTTTGATGCATTCCACAAGTTTTTGTATGTTGTGTTTCCATTATTGTTTTTGTCTCAAGATATTTTTTTGGTTTCCCTTTCTTAATTTTAATTTTTATTTGTAAACTTTTATTTTAGGTTCAGGGATACATGTAAAGGCTTGTTATATAGGTAAATCACATGTCATGGGGATTTGGTATAAGATAGTACCAATTATATAGCTTTGTAATGTACTTAAACATAAGTATATTACAGGTAATAAGATAGTACCCAATAGGTAGTTTTCAAACCTCACCCTCCTCCCGTTTTCTACCCTCAAGTAGGCCCTGGTGTCTGTTGTTCCCTTCTTAGTGTCCATATGTAGTCAATGTTTAGTTCCCACTTATAAGTGAGAGCATGTGGCATTCAGTTTTCTGTTCCAGTGGTAGTTCCTGGAACTAATTTGTAAGAACTAATTTCTAAGGAGCTTTGCTCCTTAGAAATTTCTTCTGCCAATACGATAGGTCATGACTCTCAAGTTCAAACATCCACAGATTCCCTAGAAAATGAACAGAATGCAGCTAAGCTCTTTGCTAAGGCCTAACATGCATGACCTTTGCTCCATTTCCCAGTAAGTTCCTCATTTCCCTCTGAGACCTCAGCAGCCTGGACTTCACTATCCATATCACTATTGGCATTTTGGTCACAACCATTTAGTCTCTAAGAAGTTCCAATTACTCCTTCATCTTCCTGTCTTCTGAGTCCTCCAAACTCTTCCAACCTCTGTCTGCTATCCAGTTACAAAGCAGCTCCCACATTTTTAGGCATCTTTACAGCAATACTCCACTCTTTATCAATTTTCTGCGTTAGTCTGTTCTTGCATTGCTATAAAGAAATACCTAAGCAGGCGTAATTTATAAAGAAAATAGGTTTAATTGGCTTATAGTTCTGCAAGCTTTACAGGATGCATTGTGACAACATCTGCTTGGCTTTGAAGAGAAAGAGCTGTAAGGAGAATTCAAGAGGAGGAAATTATTGGATAGAATGAGTTCTAAATTTTTCTTCAAAGAATCAGTATGTCACTGTGTTCAGTTATTTGTCCTCCATTTTAAAGTTTAACTTCCTTGTAGTTCCAGTAAACAACCTTCTCCACTGGTTCACATCTGTTCCCCCGGTCCCCGGCTCTGTCTTGACTCATCCTGGTCACCTGCTTCAGTCACTTGCTCCAGTCACCTGCTTCGGTCACCTGCTTTGACCTTGGTCACCCCTGGCTACCTGCTCTGACCTGCCCGTAACCATCCTTCCCACCAAATTCCCCATGCTGTCACTCCAGCTTGGACTCCTGCTCTCTTTAAAATAGCCAATTGGGATTAGTCTAGCTTGTGCAGTCTAACCCTAGCCAATAGGAGCCAATAAGGGAACGACACAGTAGTAGAGGTGACCCCCCAACAAGAATAAGTATCCCTTTTCCTCCCTTGTCCAAATGTGTGGTCACCATTGCTCCATCTGTGAGCCACACCCTTCTATAGAAGTAAACTGCCTTGGTGAGAGGATTTATCTTTGAGTGCTATTTCTTTTGCAGCATCAAAATTTTACTTATAGCACTATCTACATCACCATTGGCATTTTGGTCACAATCATTTAGTCTCTAAGAAGTTCCAGTCACTCCTTCATCTTCCTGTGTTCTTCTGAGTCCTCCAAACACTTCCAACTTTTGTCTGCTACCCACGTTTTTAGATATCTGTATAGTAATACTCCACTCTTTATCAGTTTTCTGCATTAGTCTGTTCTTGCGTTGCTATAAAGAAATACCTAAGCCTGTAATTTATAAAGAAAAGAGATTTAATTGACTTATAGTTTTGCAGTCTTTGCAGTATGCGTTGTGACATCTGCTTGGCTTCTAGGGAAGCCTCAGGAAGCTCACAGTCATGGCAGAATGCAATGGGGGAGCAAGCATGTCACATGGTGAAAGCAGGAGTGAGCAAGAGTCAAGGGGAGGTACCATACACACTTTTAAACAACCAGATCTCATGTGAACTCAGAGTTCACTTATCACCAAAGGGATGACTGAAGCCATTTATGAGGGATCTGCCCCCATGATCCAAACAACTCCCAGCAGACCCCACCTCCAAGATTGTAGATTATATTTCAACATGAGATTTGGGCAGGTACAAATATTCAACTATATCACTGTCCACTGTTTCTCTTGAGAAAAATGTAGATAGTCATATTGGAACTCCCTTGTAGATAATGTATTTCTTATTTCTTAATGCTTTCAGAATTTTTTATTTGCCTTTAATTGTTGCTAGTTTGGTTATTTTGTGCATTGGTGAACTCTGGGTTGAATTTTGTTGGCAACCTCTCTGCTACCTGTACCTGAATTTTGGCATCTTTTCTAAGATTTGGGAAGTTTTCAGTCATTATTTCTTTTCTTTTTTCTTTAAATATGCTTCTGATCCCTTTGCTCTCTCTTTTCCTTCTGGAATTACTGTTATATGGTAATTAGGTCTCTTGATAGTATCCCATCATTCTCATAGGCTTTCTTCATTCTTTTTAGTTTGCTTTTTATTTTTGCTCCTTTGGTTGGCAGTTTCAGATGTTTCAAGTCAGGCAACGAGGTGCCTCTGGCCTTGTTCTTTTTGCTTGGGATTGCTTTGGCCATTTGGGTTCTTTTTGGGTTCCAAATAAATTTCATAATAGATTTTTCTAATTATGTGAAAAACGATATTGGTATTTTGATAGGAATAGTATTGAACTTGTAAATTGTGTTGGGCAATATGGCCATTTCAACTACATATTTTCTTCCAATCCATGAGCATGGAATATTTTTCCATTTATTTGTATCATATCCAGTTTTTCTCAGCAGTGTTTTGTAGTTCTTCTTTTAGAGATCTTTCACCTCCTGGGTTAAATTATTATGTATTTAAATTTTTTGTGTCTACTATAAATGAGAATGTATTCTTGATTTGGTTCTCAGCTAGATATTATTGGTGTGTAAAAATGCTACGGATTTTTATACATTGACTTTGTATCCTGAAGCTTTACTTAATTTATCAGTTCTAGGAGCCTTTTGCAGAGTCATTAGGGTTTTCTATGTATAGAGTCATCTTCAAGCTTATTTATACTTTCTTCTGTTTGATTAGGCCTACTGTTAAAGCTTTTTATTGCATTTCTGTTTCATTGTATTTTTAATCTCTAGGAGTTTTACTTTTTATTATTTCTATTTCTTTGTTACTCTTTTCATTTTGTTCATGCGCTGTTTTCTAGACTGCATTTAATTTTTTACTTCACACATTCTTGTAGCTCACTAAACGTCCTCAAGACGATTATTCTGAATTCCTTGCCATTTTATAGACTTCCATTTTTAAGGGTTCACTGTTGAAGCTTTGTTAGTTTCTTTTTTTTTTTTTTTTTTTTGAAAGAAAGAAAAAGAGAGGAAAGAAAGTGAGAGTGAAAGAAAGAAAAAAAATGTACGAGAGAACGAAAGAGGAAGAAAAAGAGGGAGAGAGAACAGGATTCTTGTTCTACTGCCCAGGCTAGAATGCAGTCTAAAAATGGGTATTAAAAACCTCTATTATGCCAATAATTGTGTTTAACAATGG
>CAUYLG010076679.1:176-88109 GCA_963573385.1 Cacajao melanocephalus
AGTCGTGGGTGGGTGTGGGTGGGGGGCTTGGGGTGGGACTGCTGGGGTTTGGGGGATTGGGGTGGGATAGCATTAGGAGAAATATCTAATGTAGATGATGGGGTGATAGATGCAGCAAACCACCATGGCACCTGTATACTTATGTAACAAACCTATACGTTCTGCACATGTACCCCACAACTTAAAGTATAATAAAAAACAAATTTTTTTTCTTTTGCAGGTTTTTTCCCTCAACCAGGAGATAACTAAGGGTCTGGCACCTT
The DNA here is from genome assembly GCA_963573385.1 of Cacajao melanocephalus. Taxonomy (NCBI): domain Eukaryota; kingdom Metazoa; phylum Chordata; class Mammalia; order Primates; family Pitheciidae; genus Cacajao; species Cacajao melanocephalus. Next base: position 440 of record CAUYLG010076679.1, read on the forward strand.
TTTAGGTCTGAAGAGAGCTCTGAAGCCTGCTACTTGGAGGCTTCATCTGCATAATAAAAACCTGGGTCTCCACTGCCCGTTATCTAGGCACTCCTTTCTATAGAGTCCAGGTCTTTAGATAATAACTTAGCTCTTTCAACCAATTGCCAGTCAGAGAATCTTTGAATCCACCTGTGACCTGGAAGCCCCTGCTTTGAGCTGTCCCATCTTTCCATCTTTCTAGATAGAACCAATGTGCACCTTCCATGTATTGATTGATGCCTGCCTGTAAAACTTCTACCCTCCTGAAATATACAAAATCAACCTGTAAACCAACCATGGGCACATTTTCTAGGACCTCCTGGGGTTGGGTCATGGGTCATGATCCTTAAATTTGGCAAAGAATAAATTTCTTAAAATATTTTATGGAGTTTGACTTTTTGTTGACAACTGTTTCATTGTTTTTCATTTTTATTATCACACCTAAAGCAATTTTTTTTTGCGTTCTTATGCTTTTTCCCCCACCTAACTGCTGTCCCCACCCCACTTATAGCTATTTTTATGCTATATGTACGTCTGTGTTCTATATGTAAAAATTTATTTTTACTCCCCCACCCCATCTACACTCCATTGTGGGTGATAATGTTCCCAATGAGAGTTTACTGTATTTAAGTGATAGGTTGGGCAAATGATGTGGTATAGGAGAAATTTTATATGTCATAAAGGTTTGGCAGGAGTCAGGATTGAAGGGTTAACTGAATGGAAAACGTCAGAGCCAAAGTCCTTTGTTTTGTAGTTATATAAAAGAGGACATGTCTTTTAGGAGGAACTGCTAGGTGCTATATTGGCAATGTGAGGTCATGTCAGGTTTGTGTTCACCTGTTGTCCACGGACGTCTTTCCCATTATGTCCACATGAGATTCATTCATTCATTCTGCTAATACTTATTCATCAATTTCTACGTTAAAGTGGTATCTATCACATGTCCGTAGAAAAGTGAACTCCTTGCTGTAAAATCAGAATTATGCCATGCACTGTTATTGCTATACAGGTTTTCAAATAATTCTATTCATTAGGCTTCTGCTGGTCTCTTTTCATATGATCCAAGTCAATTATTGCAGAGATTGTTTCACAGCCTTATATATCAAGTTTTAATTCCTATACCTGGACTCTTTCTGAGTGTAGGCAGGGTTCCTTAAAGAGAATTCCTTAAAGAGTAAGAAGTATGCTTCGGGTTTGGTGTGTTATCAGGTGAATTGCATCTCTCAAAAGGGTATGTTGAAGTCCAAGTGCCCAATACTTCAAAATGTGGTATTATTTGGAGATAGAGTCATTGTAGAGGTATACAAAATAAAAAAGTCTTTAGGGGCACCCTCATCTAATACAAATAATGCCCTTAAAAAAAGGAGGAATTTGGACACTTCATCAGTCTGGGAAGGATTCGATTGTAAAACACCACAGGCTAGGTGGTATTAAATAACAAATTTATTTGGAGGCTAGTAGTCCAAGATCAAGGCACCCTCAGGATTGGTGTCTGGTAAGACCTCTCTTCCTGGCTTGATGATGGCCACCTTCCAGCAGAGTCCTCATTTGGCTTTCCTTTTGTGCATACACCAAAAGAGGGCTCAGGAGATCTCTGGTGTCTTTCTTTTCTTCTAAGGACACCAGTTCTATCAGATTAAGGCCCCACACTTACGACCTCATTTAAGATTAATTAACTTGTTATAGGCTCTACCATCAAACCGAGTCACACTAGGGTGAGGGCTTCAACATATGCACTTTGGAGGGACACTATTCAGTTCCTGACAGATACAGGGACTAATTCAGACAAGTGAAGTGACACAAAGAGAAGACAGTCATCTACAAGCCAAGGAGAGGGGCTTGGAACAGATCCTTCCCTCACAGCCCTCAGAGGGAACTGACACTACCAACCTGTTGATTTCAGACCTCTAGCCCCCGGAACTGAGACAATACGTTTCTGTTGTTTAAGGCATCCAGCTTGTGGTACTGTTATAGAAGAGCCCCAGCAAACTAATACAGTGATCCTCTCATGGTCTCATCAAGTAGAAGCAGTTCATGCTAGCCTCATGATCATTAGCCTGAGACACTGGAGGTCTAGCTCAAAGGAGGAAAAGAAAAATTACTAAAGACAAAGTCTTCTGTAACATATTTTGAAACCAAATATCAGACTAATAATCAGCCCAGTACTCCACCTTAGGCAAAACTACCCATATACAGACTTTGCTGTTGCTGTGGATTGCTGTTGGCAATTGGAGCATTTGATGTTAGAGTGAATGGAAACTGTGGCAATGATGGGACTCAAGACACACTATGCTAAAATATGGCACCTTGGTATTTTGGAAAACAGAAGCAGGAATGCCACTTTGACCTTCCTTTCCTCTTCTCCCCTGAAGCAGATCCTAACACTCTCATCTGAGAGGTGCCCTCCCTATAGCTCAAAGAAACGAACATTCTTTCTCCAAAGACACAGGGATACAGAAAAGAGTCAGAAACAAGCAGGCTTGCTAAATCCACCTCCCTAAGTTTATTACCATTAGATTACAGCCCCTTTGTCCAGTCAGACTTCTCTATGACCTCTTCATCAAGCCTAAGCATAAAAATACACAGGTTTACCTGTTTCTTTAAGTCTCCATTTCTGCAGTCTCCTGTGTCACATAAAATCACATAAAACTCAAAGAAAAGTGTATACTTTCCTTTCCTCAATCTGTCTTTAGTAATAGGGGCCACAGCCATGAAATTAGCAATGGGTGACAAAAAGAAATCATTTATCTCCAATAGAAGCTTACACTGAAAAGTAACATATGGACCTACATGGCCATGGTGGAGAAGAAAGGACAGTGTGAAGGATGAGGATGCATGAGTGAAGAAGGAGTTAGAGATAAGGTTGATTTAAGGATGCAAGTAAAGATAAAGAATCTTTGCTATGGAAAAATGAACAAGGGTCTTGAGAAGTAATGAATTCATTAAAGGGATGATAACTAGAAAAAATATATGTGTAGAAAGTTGCCGCAGAACACAGGGAACCCATGGAGGAGACTGGTCAGGATTGGAGAAATGAGAGATGAGCAAGTGAAACTTCCTGCTGCATATCTCAAAGAACGTTATTAACCTGTTTCAAGGGCAAAAGTTCTCAGCTGCTGATTAGGTGAAATTACTGAAATTCTTGGTCTCCTTTTAGCAAATTGTGTTTTTTCCTGCTTTCATACACTTTTTGGCTAAGAGACAACCTCTCTAACACTGCATCATGGAGCCAGAATTGACTTATGTGATACTGAGGAATTAACAAAAATTGACATACATAAATTCAAAGATTTAAAAAGGAAAGAAAATGTATTTTAGCGTCTTAATACAGCTCATCTTTTCATAGCAATCTTCATGGTAATCTTTACAGATCTTCTAATTTTTCTGTGTCTGATACAAAGTATTTTTCTTAGATTGTCCTCTCTGTCTCTCTCTAAAACACTGTCAAAGACCCACATGTCTCCATCTGATTGTGCTGTTGGACAGAAGATTTTTAGTCCTCTATTCCACACTCAAAGTAGCTTTTTTTATGGCAGTGGTTGCATTAGGATATAATGAAAGTTGTTTACTTTTGCTCAAGAGAAAAAAAATGGAGTGAAATCAACTGTGATTTTTTTAATGCTAGCTTTTCCTATTTAGAAGATTGTTACTGATGATACGGCAGAAAACATATTGCTATATTAACAAGGTCACTCAGTCACAAAATCGTATTAATGTGGAAAATGACAGAACCAAGCTGTGTAGTAACAAATAAGGCAAATTCTTACCTTGTATTCTTAAGATACCTTGTTCAAAAATCACACGGATGGCAGGGAAGCCGAGAAGAAATTCAAGAGGTGTGCATGACTCTGTAAAAAACATAATTCACATATCATCAGTAATGACTTTTATAATTTTATTTTTTACTTTTTGAAAAAATTATGGTAGCAAAGCAAATCAGGGAATGCAGTTTCAAATTTACGTTCATATAAAAAACTTATATACAGAAGTATAAAGAAACCTGCTGAGTAGAAAATTTCAAAATAAACAATATAGATTTATAATATCACTGACATGTTTACTTTTTTCAGAATTAAAGGCACCAAAAAGTCATTTGCATTTCAAATGACAGGAAATGCATTTCAGATTTAGCTGTCAATTTAATGAAGCCTCAAATATTGATTTTTAGCAAAAGAGTAAAGTAGGAAATAAAAATAAAAAGGATTATTATAATGGTATCCTAGAGGGAATAATTATGGTCACTCCAGTCAATGAGAAACTGACTTTAGTGGTGGTGTCTAGGCAAATAAAATTAAAGATTGCCTTGATTTAGCTAAAGCAGGAAAAGAAATCTTGTGAGTTTATGGCTTCATAAATTATTCTGAATGCTTAACATCCCATGAAGAAGAAGTCAACAATGAAGCTACTTCATTCAAGAATACAAAACCAGTATACCCAGGCAAAAGCCTTGTTATTCAGATTTAGCATCTTGTTATCCATGTTTGCATTGCTGAAAGGTCTTTTTTGACTATTCTCAAAGCTTTTTCAGTTAGACATTACAGACCATTTTACTTCTGTGTTTTAAACACCTAAGAGTCTGACCTGACTGCATAGCTAAACGAACTCTTTGTATATAAAATTTAATACCTTATGACCTTTTGATGAACACAGATAAATTTCACACACGTGGGAGAGTAGTTTATTGTTTATTCTATTATTTGTTGTTGGAAACTTAACTGTTTGGCTTCAAATACTTTCTTTTCTCATTGGAAAATGTTAGGACAGTTAAAGTTAGATGTTTTGTTTGCTGTAAGGCTCACATAAAGTAGGATCACACAAAATTGAAAGTTTTACATAGATTGCCCAGTCAATGGGCAATATCAATGGGATATAGTGACTTAACCCACAAAAAATTATACCTACAGCAGTCCCGACTCTCCATATCCTTTAGAATTTCTCAAATAAGAAAGAAAATAGTGTTACAGCTTTGATGATCTTACCTATGTTTCAGCATCAGTTATTGATATAATTACTTTGTTTTACAGAATAGAAAAGGTGTAATACATCTTATTAACAGGACTCTTGCTATCACGCTTATCTGTAATATTCTTACCATGATATTCAACTTCTCTGGGTCTAATCTCTAGAGATTCATGTGTACTTACGTGAACACCAGTTTAGCCAGTAATGACTTGCTCTCTTTGTTGGCTTAGGCCACTCACTTGCCTTTATTTTCTATCCCATTGTTTTTATTTTTCAAAGGTATGTATCCTGTGATTCCAGCTTACTATAAAACCTTAATGATCAAGATTTTCAACTTATACACATGTTTTTCATGCACAAAACAGCAGACACTAGATATACTACACAGTCTTCTCAGATAAAATGTCAATCATGCATCAGTTTTTGTTTCAGTTACCAGGATGTATCAGGGTAAATTAATGTCTGGTATTTTAAAAATAAAGGTCTCTAACTTTATAATTCCATTCAGTGTTTCTCCATTGGATCTGATTTGTATTTTTTCTGAACTTACTTTTTAACCTACTGTTAACATGTTTTTATTATAGTATCTCTTTTGTAACAAGTGATAGATTACTAAATAAATAAAGGTTAACATATCCTTATAAATGGTTTATTTAATAATCAGTTAAAAACTTCTTTGTTGACTATTGTGATAAATTATTTTGAATTTGGTTCCTATTTCCAATGAATTCAAACTATGAGGAGAGAGGGTGCTAGAGACATGCAAAAATTCCAGATTAAGAAACAATATTATATGAGTTAGAACAGATGATTGTACTAAACGTATTCAGCCCAAGAGGGGAAGGATGACCTCATTGCAACATGTAAAATGGGCCATGAAGAAAGGTGGACTTTAGCTAATTTGGGGAAAGACAATTTATATAATGGAATTAACATAAGCCAAAGAAATAAATTAGGAAAGAACATATTTAAGAATTACTGAATTAGAACCATCCCCAAAGAGCTGAAGGTAAATAGAATTGATTAAATAATGATATTAGGTATTTCAATAATAATATATTCAAACTAACTGTAAATTGTGGATAAACTATAAACTGATAAACACATTCAACAACTAATTACTTGAGATGAACAATATTGTAGGTAAAACTATTATAAAAATTGGAAAAACAATGATATTAGAACTGAGGAAGTACATTAAAAAATCACAGATATGAAAGAACTTATTTCAATAAAAATAAGATACCATCTGCTTAACAAAAAAAGTAAGTCAAGTTATAAAGTTGCAAAAATTAAATGGGAGGTATCAGCACAGGAATAAATTTATAGATTAATTAAATTGAAAAAATATCCAATAGGAACCCTAGATTTTATATATATATATACACATATATATATACACACACACACATATATATATACATGTGTATGTGTGTGTATACATATGTGTGTAGATGTGTATATGTGTATGTATATATGTATGTGTATATATGTATATACATATATGTATATATGTATGTGTATGTATATACATATATACATATAAAACTTTATGACTTTATAGAGATAGCAATTCAGATCAGTTAGAAAGATTATTCAATGACTATTGTTAGGCAACTGGCTGATTCATTAGAAAAATAGATTTATTTTCTCATACCATGTATCATGTGAAGAAATAAAAATTTTAAAAATACATAAAATTGCTAAGAAAAAATATAGACAAATATTTATACATTTCTGGTATGCAAAAAGGGCATTCAGAGAATGACTCAATTTCTCCAAAGAGCTAGTAAAAATTTTGTTAAAACAAGCAAGCAAACAAAAAGTAATGAAGTCTATTTATTTAAAAAACAGTAGAACAAAACCTGCTTTTCATGTATGATTGAAAAAGTAAAAACAATTCATAACCACTACTTTTCAGTTACTAAAAATCTAGCTGTATGGCATCAACATGCAACACACACATGCACACACATTTTTTCCTTTAGAAGAGATATGGTTTTGAAATGTAAGAGTGTATGTGTGTGTGTATATGTGCAACTGTCCACACACAAATACATACACACATATGTATGTATCTATAAAATTTTTAGTTACCACTAAAATAATATGATTATGATATAAATAGAAGGGGAATGTTTGAAAGTATATTGGATGGATCACAGATTCCCTAGAAGGGTGGCACAATAAAAGGAATCAAGTCAGGCTAAGTGATATAAACCATAACCCAAACCCTGTTTAGAAGCCTTTTTCAATGCCATTACTGCCTCTGGAGATGCTCTCACTGTGATTGCTGGAATGAATTCTCCTGTGGCCTGGCTTCTTTGTGTCACATCTGATTAGACAAACCTGTATTTTGGATCCTAGCCTTGGCTACCAGGGGACTGAGGGAAAACAGCTATTTGATTTCAATTTCTATAGCGGGAGACAACCATTATACACATAACACATTTATCCCTCAAAAACAAGAAGAACGAACCATGGATTTGCAGATGTGCACGTGCATGCTGTGTGTGTGTCTCTGTGTACGTGCTCAGATTACATTTATTTTACTATGTGTAATATGATACCGCCACTATGTCCTGTTTAAAATATCTTATATACTGATTTGGTAAGTATTTATTGAATAAACACCAAATACCTAATTGTGTTGCATACAAAAGGTTTTTTTTTTTTTTGCCCATTCAGAAATGTGTAGTTTAAGAGATAAGATTACATGGAATATCTAAGGAACACTAAGACAGTATATATAAACTTTGCAGCTGATAATTGCTGCTGAAAACTAAAAAAGACACAGATTTAAGTAACTGGAATAGGTGAGAGGCTTCATATTAAAAGTATTGATTTAAGATGGACTTTGAAAGATGGATAATATTTATTACATGTTGCCTATATATCAGTATGTTCATGTAGATATGCATATGTGGAAAAGCATGTTTTTATTAGTAATTATGAATATATTTTCATACAAAGGAGACTCTTGGATAGTGAGTTAATTGCTTAATAAACTATATATGGATCATTTTGTGGGTAGATTCAATTTTTCTCAAATAATCCTTTTACTTTTGTAATAATGCCCCTTAATAACATAATTCCAATTATTTTATAAATTTTTGATCAAGTATATATACTTAAAGAATAGTGTACAAGTTACAAATGTGTACATCTTAATGAACTTTCACAAAGTGATCACACCGTATAATCACCACACAGATGAAGAAATATGACATTTTCAACATCCCAGAAACCCCTGCTTTTCTCTGTCCAATCACTGTCTTCCACAGGAACATCCATTACCATAGTCTTGCCTTCTTTAGAACGTTATATAACTGGGATCATACAGAATGTATTATTTTGTTCTAGCTTCTTTCACTCAGCATTGTATTCCTGAGATTCACATGTTACACAAAAGTGTTTTCCCCTTCGTTGTCATGTAGTATTCCATTGTATGAATGTGTTACAATTTATCCATTTAATTCAATTTTATTGTTTGCGAATTTTAGCAATATGGTTTCTGTGAACATTCTTTGTGGTGCACACATGCACATCTATTTGGCAAACATTTAGGAGTGAAATTTCTAGTCATAAGATATACCTGTAGTAAGTTGTTAGTAGATATCACCAACTGGCTCACGAAAGTAATCACTCCAATTTACACCTCTTTCTACTGTGTATGAGGATTCCGGTTCTCCAAATTCTTGCCAATGCTTAATATTATCAGTTTATTTTTGCTTGTGATTGTTTAATATTCACCATTCTGATTTTTGTATAGCAGCTTCTCACTGTCATATTACCCTGGATTACTTAGAGGATTAATAAATTTAAAAAACCTCTCAATATGTTCTTTGGACATTTATACATCCTTTACTTTTTTGATGAAACACATGTTCATGTCATTTGACCATTTTGCTACTTGGTTGCCTGTTACTGATTTATAGTTATTTTTATATTTTAGATGAGTTTCTTCTCCGCTCTCTTGCTATCTACGTTGAAAATATTTTCTTTTTACCTTTTCAGTCTCTTAACTATTGTTTAATTAACAAATATTGTAATTTTATCCAGGTCCAATTCATCAAATTTTTTTAATGTTTCACATTTTGGGTTCTGTGTTGGGGTATACGTTTTAGGTTGCATGGTGGGGTATGCGTTTTAGGTTGCGTTTTGGGGTATGCATTTTAGGTTGCGTGTTGGGGTATGCGTTTTAGGTTGCATGTTGGGTATGCATTTTAGGTTGCGTGTTGGGTATGCGTTTTAGGTTGTGTGTTGGGTATGCGTTTTAGGTTGCGTGTTGGGTATGTGCTCTGTTTAAAACACTGGTTATCCAATTGACGAAACATCAGTTACTCATAAAATCATAATCTCACCAACAGACTGTAGTGAAATATTTTTCATAAATCATGACCACATTTGTGTATGTCTCTTTTTAGTTTCTCTATTCTGTTCCTGTAGTCAACTTGTATATCCTTGCTGGTCTAGAAAACTACCAGCCTCTCCAGATGGCAAATGATGGTAACAGATTGACTTTTAGGCAAAAGATCAAATCCAGAGCATTCCCAGGGAAAGTGGTCTCAAGTGGTCTAATGATATGCCTAAAGAGTGTTAATACAGTCTCTTTATTTTTTATTTTATTTTGGGGGGATGGAGTCTCATTCTGTTGCCCAGGCTAGAGCGCAGTGGTGGATCTCGGCTCACTGCAACCTCCACCTCCCAAGTTCAAGCGATTCTCCTGCCTCAGCCTCCCGAGGAGCTAAGATTACAAGCGTGTGCCATCAAACCTGGCTAACTTTTGTATTTTCAGAAGAGACAGAGTTTCGCCATGTTGCCCAGGCTAGTCTCAAATTCCTGACCTCAAGTGATTCACTTGCCTCAGCCTGCCAAAGTGTTAGGATTACAGGCATGAGCCACTGTGCCTGACCAATAAAGTCATTTTCTCACTTCTTTCCTCCAAGCAATCACTCTCTCATAAAACTATGCTGTTTTCTTCATGATCATAACTAATAGTTCAGGCTTTCAGTTCTTGCCTATTTTAAACCACCTATGGCTTTTTATCCCTGTTTTCACAATTTTAACAGAATAATCAGTTCCCTCTTCGAGTCCTTCCAATTAATTCATTTCTTAAAAATATGGCCCAGCATCTGCCTATGACAAGCAGGGCCATTGCTTACATTACTATTTTATCTCACCTTTTTTCCTCTTGCATTAATCTGTCGGCTAAGTCAAAAATAGTTGCCCAAAGCTTAAGATTTTAGTTTCACAAATCTGTGCCTTTACCCTTGTATTCCTCTGTAAGGAATTTTCCACTCACTTTCTGACAAGCTCTTATTCATTCTTAAAGTCCCAGCTGAAATTAAATATTCTGTATGAAGCTGTTTCTCATTGCTTCCTGACGGAAGTTAATCATTTACTTCTATTTACAGGGTGCTGATATTATTTCTACTATATCTTCTTCATAAGCATCTTCATATCCCAACATCCAGCAAAATTAGGTCCTTGGAAAATGTTGGGTGAACTGAATCAGAATGATGAATTTGATTTCCTCTAACATCATTTACTCCTCTCCACACAAAAACAACAAAAACACAACAAAATATGTATTATAATTAAATGTTAAACATTAAAGTTTACACATAGTACAAGAAAATAAAATTGATATTAAACCTCGTAATACAGAAAGCACAAAAACAAAAAAGAATGCCTCTATAAAAAATTATAAAAGTTTTAAAATAACTTTTTAAAAGTACACTAAACCTTCACATACTCATTAATCAGACAAAAAATTATCAACATCTTGTAATATTTGTTTCCTCCCTTTTTATATTTTTTCCTTTGCTGAATAATTTAAAAGCAAATCAAAGATGACAGTGTATTTCACATTTACATGTATCATAATTTTTTTAAAAATAGACATTTTTGTATAAAGCTCTACTGTCACCATAATTGACAGAGTAAGCAATTTTTGGTGTCATTCAATATCCAGTCAATAATGAGATTTCCACAATTTCAAAAATGCCTTATTAAGGTTGGTTTATTTAGATCAAAATTCAAATAAATTCACTCATTGCATTTGTTCTTTATGTGTCTTGTGATTCAGATACTTTTATTCCTTCTGTTGTCCATCTAATTCTGTTATTTAACTCCCTCATGCTATTGAGTTTTTGCAAAACTGGATTAGTGGTATTTTACTTTCTAGATTTATTTGCTTCTTTTTGTTGTCATTTAACTAACTTCCATTTATCTACTGTAAATCAAGTTAGCTGTGAATCTTAATTAGATTTAATTTCAAGGTTTTTATTTCATTTGCTTGTTTTCCAAGAGTGTTTTACGGATGTGTGTCATATTTCATCATATCTCAGGACCTTAGCTGACTGCTTAGTTCACCTGTAGTGATGCTAAGACTCATGACTGTAGTCAGGTGTTGGCAACCTAATCTTATCAGATGAAGTATCTCTTAACCTTTCATCTGAAGCTTTTGTTAATTTACAATCATTGCCTGAATTCACTATTTTTTTTTTCACTAGGAGTTTCAAAACAGATTTCCCACTATCATTTCTTCCACATTTGTGCTGGAATTTTTAAGCAAAGAGGAACTTTCCCCTCAGCCACAAGAGATATTTGATTATCTTGAAATACAGTGTATGCAGGAAAGGCAGGATAATGCCTTTCTTTTCAACAGTTTTCAGAGTTGTTGCCTTAGTTACATCCTATGACACTTACTGAGGCATATTTTTTTCTTTGTCTTTTTTAAACTCAAAATCATTTAGAACTCATTTTTATATATTTAAATCAGTTGCACTCATCAGATTTTTAGTGCTCAAATTGCTCTTCCTTTGACCAAAGGAGCATTTCAATGTGTCTCCTGTTTTCTTGAGATAGCCTATTATTCTTGAAGACATCCTTATTTTCTCTCGCAAGAAATTTTATCTTTTAATCCTATACATTCCAGCCCAGACTTGGAATCAGCCTTTTCTCCAAGAAGGCCTGGGTGCTAAGTTACTTATTATTAATGTGTTATTACTGATTCTAGGCTTTTTTAACTGGACAAAGCTAGAAAATAGTCTTGAAAATAAGAGAAAATATTTGAGAGTCTATACTGGTATTTCTAATTCATATGCAATATTACAGTATTTTTACATAATTTATCTGATTTTATCCTTATATCTATTTTCTTTTATACTAAAATTTTTGGCTCCTAAAAACAGTAGTATGACTTTCAACTTGCATTTTCTATAATTGGTTAAAATGACAGTATTATTATAACTACTAGCAATTAAACTACATAATAAAATTTATCACATAAAGTTATGTAGAAATCGAGTTACATGTATCCTATGAGATTGTATAGTTCAAATCCTGTCATCTAAAGTCACTTGAAATAATTCGTCTCTGTGTGTTTATATTACAACTAGTACACAAACTCTCAATCGAGTATGAAGGAAGGATAAAGGCATTTTCTGATGTAAAATAACTCAGGAAATTTACCTACCATGTTTTTTATGTTAAGAAATTTCTTGAAGATTTCCTCCAGTAAGAAAAATTAAATAAAACAAACCAAGAAAGATTTAGGAATCCAAAAATATTGCATTAAGAGCCTAAGAAAGAGACTTCCCCAAATGGCATACAGCTGGGATCCTAGAGCTCAACCAGCTCAGACTGCAAAGGATCACCAAGCCTTAGGAAGATAGCTGAAATGAAACTATATATTCCATGGACAATTTTAACAGAATGCTTGAGACAGTGAAATAAAGATATAAAAAATGTATTATACAGAAGAAATAGAGAAGAACAAATAGGAAAACTCAAAGTGCTATAAGAAAGGAAGCAAGTTCAGAGAACACTCACTGGCTCTGCAGTGAAACTTCTCAAGCTAATAACTTGATCTCACTTAACGATTTCTAACTTCTTGCATCAATATGTTTACAAAGCACAGAAGATTTAATTGTGCTCATGGAGAAGAATATACATATTAGCAACATTGCCTATGTAAAAGAATTTAGGAGACAAAGGGTGAAAGCAAAAACAGGTACATTAATATCCTCATTCTACAAATGAAGTCAAGAGGTATGCTTCATGAAATAAACAAAGATTTTAGTGTCCTATTCAAATCCACAAAGGACATTTATAATAATAAAGAACTGAAGCAGAAACTATTAAAATCTGTGGTCTTTGTGGTAGCAGAGGACTGTGTACCGCTAGGAAAAGTAACTTACTTTTTTTTTTTTAAGTGTATTAGTTCATTTTCATACTACTATAAAGAGCTGCCCAGGAGTGGGTAATTGATAAAGGAGATTTAATTGACTCACAGTTCAGCATGGTTGGGGAGGCCTAAGGAAACTTACAATGATGGTGGAAGGTGAAGGAGAAGGCAGGCACTTTCCTCACAAGATGCCAGGAAGGCGAAACACGGAGAGAAGAGAGAAGGCCCCCTTATTATACCATCAGATCTCCCGAGAAATCACTCCCTATCATGAGAAAAGCATGGGGAAAACCACCACCATGATTCAATTACTTCCACCTGGTCCCACCCTTGACAGGTGGGGATTATGAGGCTTATAATTCAAGGTAAGATTTTGAGTAGGGACACAGCCAAACCATATCAGCAAGCCATCTTATAGTAATAGATTAATCATGTGCATGGAATACATTGATTAAAATGTATGCTATTAATATTTACAGTAGGAGTATTAAATGGCAGAATGACCACTTCAGGAAATGTATCTCACAGTATAAGGCTGGTGAAAATCTCCCAGGATGCCAATTAAAGGATAAATTATTGAAAGTAGTGAAAGAATGGATGGTCCATATGAAGGCCGGGAAATTGAAATACTGTCTGTAATTGGTGTGCCTAAATGAATAAGAAAAAATGATATCAATAAAATAGAAGCTGTATTCAAAGCTTGAAGAAAAATTTTCATACCTGATACAACTCTCAATCAAAAGACAAAAATGTCTTATTCTACAAGAAGTAAGTTTTACAAAAAGTAATACTTAGAACTACAGATCTGAATAAAGTTAAGAAATTTAAAAATGAGAGTAAGATTACAACATCCTGTCAGGCTTTCTTTTAAGCTGACTTACAGCGACAAAGACACTGGGATATTAGAAGACTTCCCTTTCCTAATATTTGACTAATATATGAGCACCTATATAGACCTGGGTAAACAAAAATAGTGATACAAGGATTTGAGATGGAAACAAATTGTTTTCATATGAAGAGGCCACAAAGAAAGACTCAAGGATTAAGAAAGCATTTTTCCAATGAATATCACATTCTGAACAAGCACATGAAGGGAAGGTAGGACAGGTATGGCACTGACATTGAAAGCAAGGGTTTGAAACCATATCTCCTATTAACATTTTGATCCATCTTAATTCCTGGTTCCATGTGGCCGATTTTGCATGTCTAAAACTTCTAGCTTTCTGCCAGAAGCAAACACAATTTCTCTCTGCAAAACAATAACATCATATTAAGGCACCACTTATTTTAAGGAACTTTAATATAGAATATTAAACACATGATTAGAGGTAGCTGGAATTTAGCACGAAGACACACACACACACACACACACACACACACACACACTGAGAGAGAGAGAGAGACAGAGAAAGAGAAACATAAGAGACATACAGGCCACAGTACAAAGGTCTAACATATATGTAACGAGAATGTCGGAATGAGAGCAGAAAAAAAAAATGGGAAGACGAATATTTGAAGAAATAACAGTTGTTTATTTACCAAAACTTGCAAAAAATATCAAGCCACAGAACTAGGAGCCCTAAATGAAATAAATATAAAGAAAAGAAAGCTTGAGCAGAGCATAGTAAAACTACCAAAAAGCCAAAGTACAAGGGAAAATCTTTAAAAGGCCAGAAAAAAGACATAATACTTAAAAAGAAGTAATAAGCATATCAGCTGACTTTCTAAAAAGAAGTAGCAACTAAATAATAAGACAATGTTCTCAAAGTAGCTGATAGAAAACAGCTGTCAATCTAGAAGTCTACGCCCAGGAAACATACCCTATAAAAATAAGGATGACATCTTCAGAGACTCTAAAACCATTAGAATTACCAGCAAATTTGTAAGGATGAAAATACACTTCAAGAAGAAGAAAAATAACCTCTGATAGAAACCTTGAGGTGTAAGAACTAATAAAAAGGTATAAGGGTAAATTTGAATCATTTTAAAAGGATGTCAAATTTATAAAATTAAATGATTAATAATAGTTTTGTTAAGTGTTGAGAGAACTAAAATTCCACAAGCCATCACTATTAATGGAATCAAGTGGACCCTTACTTCCTGAGACAGCCAATTTCTTCTTTATATTTATTCTGATAGGTAGCCGTTAAGGACCTCCCATTCTTGATGAGAACTGAACTCTAAGTTTTGTCTCTCTGTATTCTTAATTCTGTAGAAAACTCTTATTTTCAGGCCCTCAGCCACATCTTCTAGAATCAGTAGGTGCCCTAAGGAGAATAGCAGTCCCAAATGCTATGTATCTTCACTGTCTTTAGCTGTCCAAATTGTTTATTTATTTATTTTTTAAATTTGGCCTTTCTTTTCCGGGTGTTTTCTGCAGGCATTTTTTTGGCCAAAATTACATACTCTGCAACTACCAAAAATGGCTTAGGTACACTTAAAACTTAAAAATTACCATCTTTGTTATTAAAATTTCTCCTTTGCAAATAAATAGAAGGTGAAATAAATATAGATTACAAACACCAAAAGATATTAAACCACAGAAACAAGAAGACATACAAAAGAATAAAACATAAAATACATTAGTTAGGTAGGAAAAAGGCATATATTATGGATCCATATAAATTGAAAAATTTATAAAAAGAAAAAAGATGAGAAGATAGGATTAAATGTTAAATCCAACTAAATATTATTTTCAGGATGTATATATAGGAGAGTAATTCAGAAAGTTCATAAGAAAAAAATGAATAAAGTATACATTGCCACACAAAGGATGACTTAAAATATTTTTTCTAAAAATAAAAAATATGATTAAAAATAAAACATTAAAACAAATATTTGCATTTTTCACTTATGATTTATCTACAGTGAAATTGTTATGGACTAAATGTTTGTGTCTCCTTGAAATCAATCCAAATGCCCATCAGTGATAGACTGGATAAAGAAAATGTGACACATATACACCACGGAATACTAACACCATGGAATACCATGCAGCTGTAAAATAGGATGACTTAATGTCCTTTGCAGGGACATGGATGAAACTGAAAACCATCATTGTCAGCAAACTGACTCAAGAACAGAAAACCAAACACTGAATGTTCTCACTCAGAAGTGGGTGTTGAACAATGAGAACACATGGACACAGGGAGGGGAACATCACACACTGGGGCATGGGGGATGGGGGACTAGGGGTGGAATAGCAGGGGGTGGGGTGATTGGGGATGGATAACATTAGGAGAAATACCTACTGCAGATGACGAGGTGATGGATGCAGCAAACAGCCACCATGGCACATGTATACCTATGTAACAAACCTGCACGATTTGCACATGTACCCTAGAAATTAAAGTATAATAAATAACTTTTTTAAAACCACAGTAAATAATTTATTGAAGGTATTATGAGACAATCTGGGAAATATGAATTTTGACAGTTTTTAACATTACTACTTTGATGTTAAATGTCTTGGGTATGATAGTGACATTGTGTTTATGGTTCTTAGAAGATACATGCTGAGGTATTTAGGGTTGAAGTGCTGTTAAAATGTGAGGACTAAACTCCGATTATTTTCATCTTTCCCAAATTCCTATCTAAGGGGGCTGGGGAGTCATGCCCTACAAATCATAAAGTCTCATCAGATGGGTTTTATTTAACCCTATATGTTGTGACTTTCCAGCCTGACTCTGTCATAACATTACAAGACAAGGAAGAAAAGAAAAATATTTTACCCACCCCCACAAAAAAATAAAAGAAACTCTAATCCCCACTGTGATGGTATTAAGAGGTGAGGCTTTTGGGGTGATTAGTTTATGCAAGTGGATTTCTCATTAATGGAATTATCGCTTTTAAGAAAGAAAACCCAGGGAACTCTCTTGCTCTTTTTCCACCAGGTGAGGATGAAAAGAAAGGTTGGTAGTCTGCACCCTAGAAAAAAGCTCTTACCAGAACCCTACCATGCTGGTACTCTGATCTGGAACTTTCAGACTCCAGAATTGTGAGAAATAAACATTTGTTGTATAAGCCACCTGGTCATTGTTAATTTACTATAGCAGAACAAGCTGATTGAGAGTGATAAAGACAAAACGTTAACTATTACATGATATAACTGTGCTGAAATACTTTAGGAAAAATATTTGCAGGCTGAAAAAAAAAGAATTAATTTAATTGTAACCTAATTTTTTTTTTTTTTTGAGATGGAGTCTTGCTCTGTTAGGCTGGAGTGTAGTGGCACAATCTTGGCTCAGCATAACCTCTGCCTCCTGAGTTCAAGCAATTCTCCTGCCTCAGCCTCCCGAGCAGCTGGGATTACAGGCACCCACCACCAAGACCTGCTAATTTTTGTATTTTTAGTAGAGACAGGGATATGGTTTCACCATGTTGTCCAGTGTACCCTTGCACTCCTGACCTCAAGTGATCTCCCCTCCTTTGCCTCCCAAAGTGCTGGGGTTACTGGCTTGAGCCACCACACCTAGCCACTGTAACCTAAAGTCTCAGAAGGAAGATTTTTAACATGATTTTCTCTGTTTTTGTCTGGGGAAAAAAAAAAAAAGACCAACACAAAAAAGGATATGGAGTAGTAATTGTAAAACCTCAGAATGTGTGAGCATCACCTGGGGAGCTCTAAATGTGCAGATGGTTGGCTTTGCCTTCACAGATTTGGTGTCTATTGGTTTAGGGTGAGTCCCAGGCATTGCTGGTTTATAAAAGCCTCCCAGGAGATTGCAATGCACAGACAGAATTGAGAGCTAATGAGGTTGCGGTAAATAAGCTGAAAGTAATTTTCATGAATTTAATAGCACACAATATATTCAACTCTGTATCACACAGAGTAAATCTTTTTAAAAGAATACCTACAAATTATTTACAAAAATTACTCACATACAAAGTCACAAAGAATCTTCAGTCAAATCTATAATGTTAAAATGGCATAGTCTAGATTCTCTAATCACAATACAACACATTGAAAACAAAATATAAAGCACACTTTAACAACTAAATCCAAAGCAAAAATCAAACTAAAACAATATTTAGAAAATAGAATAAGGATGAATTATAAGGATTTTAATTATTGTTGTAATTATTATATTAATATGTAAAATGTATGACTATGATTTTCCTCAGAGAAAAATTAACACAGCAACCTAATCATAAAATAATTATTTTATTCCAAAATGAGACAGAGAGTGGACAGGAAAGCATTAAAGCAGCTAGCTTGTGATTCATTTATTTCCTTTAGTGGAGGTATACATCCAGAGGGCAAAAAGGGTGATCTGGTTAATCTCCTTGTCAACTAAACTTCTGGATAAACAGAACAAAAGTATTTGTTGAGAGGAAGAGATCTTATCTACAGGATTCCCTTAGGGGAACTTACTAGATAATGGGTTAAAGTAAAAATGTATATATATTTGGAAATATGAGGTATGTCTCACTGCAAAATGGCAAATAAGCTATGTAACTCTCTGGGTATAAAATAGAGATTTAAAAATTATTTATTTATATTTTAACCTAACTTCAATGCTTCTCTTGCTATGTAAAGTCACTTGGAACGCTCTTTAGAGACCTCGTCTATTATTCTGGACTAGAGTGCATGTTTGATGTGGAAAGACAGCATGTGAGAATCACTCTCAATGTCTCAGACTGTTTTTGGCTTTCTCTGAACACTTTGGAGTCCCTGCATCCTTGATACTATTGGCAAGGTTTGATCCTGAGTAAGATCTGTGACCTTGGGGAGTCTGATTCGGCAATCCGATTATTAGTTTTAGATCGGAAAATAAAGAGAAAAATAAGTGCATACTGTCTCCAGGATTTTAGAGAAAGGATAACACAACAAATGTAAAGAATGTAGTAAAAATAATTGATAAAGATAAAATCAGAAATTTATCCATATGAAAATAGAAATCCAATAGTTATTTTATGTGGAAATAATCAAATTAATAAATAGTCTATTTGTTAAGAAATTCCCGTCAGTTATTTTTCTGGCAGTTCCCTCCTTTCTGCCCCCTCAAATTTTGTCTGTGTCAGCTTGCCCAGGCTTTGATTGTTCCCTCTTCACTTCTGGAAGTCTATCAAGCTCTGAAGGGGCTATCTCTATGTTATGAGCCGGGTAGTTCCTCCATACAGTCAACTGGGACTAGCATAGGGCTCACCCTACTTCCGTACTTTCACTCTTAGCATTTATTCCTTTTGTCCAGCGTTGTAAAACGGTTGTCTCATTTCCTTTGTCCAGTTTTATAGTTGTTTATTAAGGGAAGACAGATCTGGTACCATTTACTTATTCACAGCAGGAAAAAGTATATTTAAAAGCAAAAATAAAGAGAGAAAAAAAGAAAGAGTAAAAAGGAGCAAGACAAAAAAAAAATCCAAAAAGGAGAAGAAAAAGAGAGAGAAAGAATACTCAAATTCAGTAAAGAGTAAAAGGATAAAATTTCATATTCAAATACAAGTAATGGAATGATAAATGCTCTTGAAAAACATAAAAAAAGAATTAAGTTGATTTAGTCACCCAAATTTTGCAAACATCAACAAAATAGATAATCCACTAGTTTATAAATAAATAGAAAAAATGTTTAATTTAAAAAGAAAGAGAGAATATAATATGTGAAAAATCTTTTAAATATGTACAAACACAATTTTTTTATAACTTTTATAATTATACATTTAAAATATGGATAAAGTTAATTTCTAAAAAAATTATAAATTTCCAAAATAAAAGTTATAACCTTGGACAAGATTGTATACATTTTGAAAAATAAAACTAAAAACCTAGGAAGGCCTATTTTTCAAATTTAATTTGATTATATATATATATATATATATATATATATATATACATATATAGTTTTTTGAGACAGAGTTTTGCTCTGTGTTGCCCAGGCTGGAGTGCAATGGCACAATCTCAGCTCACTGCAACCTCCGCCTCCTGGGTTCAAGTGATTCTCCTGCCTCAGCCTCCTTAGTAGCTGGGATTACAAATGCCCGCCACCCCACTGGGCTCAGTTTTTATTTGTAGAAGAGATGGGGTTTCACCATGTTGTCCAGTCTGGTCTTGGACGCCTCACCTCAGGTGATCCACCCACCTTGGCCTCCCAAAGGGCTGGGATTATAGGCGTGAGCCACTGTGCCCAGCTGATCTAATTGTTTTGATTGACAAAAAATACATATATTATGATGTAAAACATGTTTTGATATGTGTATTCATTGTGGAATGGCTAAGTCAAGCTAATTAACATATGCATTATTGCACATACTTTTTTTCTGTGGTAAGAACACTTAAAGTCTGCTTTCTTAGTGGTTCTCAAGCCTAGAATATATTGTCATAGACAAAGGATATGAATCAGTAACTTGAAGAGAGAACTGCATCTCTATGTTCACTGTACCATTATTTACAATAGCCAAGATACGGAATCAACCTAGTTTCCATCAGTGAATGAATGGATAAAGAATCATATACATACATAATGTATATACATAAATGTATATATATATGTGTGTGTGTGTATATGTATGTATACGCACACGATATATATACACAATAGAATACCGTTAAAGGTTCATAAAGAAGGGATCCTATCATTTATGACCACACAATGAATCTGAAGGACATTATATTAAGTGACATAAGCCAGGCACAGCAGAAAGACAAAGTGCATGACCTCCCTTGTATGTGGAATCTAGGAAAGTCACTCCCATAGAAACAGAGTAGAGAGATCTTACCAGAAACTAAGGGCTAAGGTAGTTGAGAGGATGATCAAAAGAAGCCTACCTTAGCATCCTTTTTACTTCCTCAGTATGATGGTCCAGATGATTTTGCACATGAGTTCGTTCAAACTTACAAAAAAACTCCACATTTTAATCAATTTAATAAAGTAATAGGGAAAGAATAAAAACTCCAGAACTTATTTTTGCAAAGCTAGTATTTCTCTCATGGAAAATATCCAACAATGGTTAATCAGTAAAGGAAAGTGGATATTTACAAATTACAAAACAGAATAAATCTGAGAATTACTTGGAAACTTTTATAGAAAATTAGAATATAGACTAAAATTCCAAGATAAAAGTATATTAAAATTCTACAATAAAGACTGCATATAAGTAATGTGACAAAATACAAACTTATTAATGAATCAAAATTGTGGCTGTTGAAACAGACTTGTAGGAAATAAATGATTAAAATGACATTTTTAACAGTGAGAAAAAAATGAATTCAAAAATGGTTTGAGAATAACTAGGTTACCACACACAAAAAACATATAAAAATCTCATCTTATCCCATATTTACAGCAAATTCCTAGTGGCTTAATGACTATGTATTTTTAATGGAATTATGGAAGTTCTAAAAGAAAGGGAATTTAATATTTATATAATTCTATAGAAGGAAAGAGTTCTATCTATGACATCAAAAGTAAAAGTCATAAAATACATACAGTATTAATAAATTTGACTATATTTATATGTTCATAATCATAATATTGAAAGGAAACTGGTAGCTTTTAGTTTTAGTCATAATGGATTTAACAGGGACTAGAGGTCTTCCACAGATTTAACAAAAACAGACAAAATAGTTGAAACAATACTTTTTAGACATTGGAAACAGGCTGCACAGAGGAGTAATTTCTGAAAGAAGAGAAAAAAATTGAGAAGAACCCTAAAATGCTGAGTTTCCATTTCCTGAGAGAGTTTTCAGGCTGCAAAGATCAGAGAGGGAATCCAAACAGCCTGGTGGTTTCCCAGGGTTGAGGAGACCAGTTGAGTATTCAGGGAGGACAAGGAAACTAGGATTCACAGGGCAGAGGACTAGGAAAGAGAAAGTTGCACATCAAAGGAGCTCTGGCGATATGGGCAGCTGTGTACTGATCTGAACATGTACTAAGCTGGGAAAAGAACTGCTCAAAAGAGGGGTAAAGCAATGCCAAACAAAGTTCACACAGGGCTGGGACTGGTTGGTATCTACAACCAGAGTGAAAAAAAAAAAAGAAAACAGCTAATATTCAGGGTCTCAGGTGGAGTACTTAGTGGAGGGGACAAATTCACCCTAAACTAATGACTGCTCTGGTTCTACTCATCAGAAATTAGAAGCAAACCTTAAAGCTCAATATGGTAGAAATTAAGATTTTTAAAAACATTAAATAGCATAAAATACTATTAGTTTTGCATTAACTAACATTATATACTGCTTTCCAGTTCACAAAATGCTTCTCATAAATATTATCTCACCTTAGGTGTGGCTACTTTTGTATTGTAAATGCAAATATCAAAGTTAAATAGGATGAAAGTGATCCACACCTTTGACAAGCCTCACTTACTGAAGACACACCCTGATAATCTTGCCTTGTAAAAATCAGGTTAGAGATGACTGTCTTGGAGACAGACTGGCAAGTATTAACAGAATTTGAGCTGCAAAAGGACTTCTTTTTGTGATTGAATAAAGGACATGGTGTACTTAGGTTTAGGTTTGTATCAAACCTCATCCCAGAGATTGAATTTTTACCAGTAGGAGTACTAATTTTTCCAGATGTAGTAAAAACTTTAGGTAGTTTAATTTAGTGTCGGGTCTCTTTGTGTTACAGGAGGCTTTAACAACTGCAAGTCTTGTTACCTGTCAACTGCACTTATGCCAATTCAAGGTGTGAATTTATTTCTGATGCTAAAAATTTGTATGTAAAATCAAAGTGACCAGCCTTACAATCACAGTCAAGCGACTAATATAGTTGGCAAGGAGAAACACCCGAATCCTTAGAAAGCTACTTTTGGAGAAGTCAGATTTAATATCTGTGCAACTGTTCAATTACCAGTGCTTCTAGTTTTTAGTGTTTGTTTAAGCATACACAGTGCTCTCAACAATTCAAGCACTGAAACAAAATACATTCATTATTAATAAAATTTTATATCAACTAAGGAATACATCAGATAACAGGACAAATAAGAATGGGCTCAAAAGAGCACATTCCTGTAAGTTCTCAATAAATCTCTTCAAAAGGTAACTCCTTTCTAATACGTAAGTGGTTTTCATGCTGTAAAATTACATTTTAATATATGATATGTGTTGTTAATTTCCTGTTTGATATAAATCATTGATGGTTAGCTTTCTTCTGATAGATATTCTTAATATTTATACTTCAATTAATGAAACATAAACTCTGTTCAATTGCTTCACACAGTTATACATCAATGAGTCTTTCGATTGTTCTTCAAAAGCGTATGTGGCCAATTCTTTTGAAAGAAATATTATGCAAAACAAAACCACTTGCAAATAAGAAATAAATGAGGTTTAGTCTTCTCAAATACCATGTTTCTTCAGTCGGTGAAGATCTATATTATTATTTTTCATGTTTTGATTATCAACTATTCTTCCTAGGATTAATCCTGGATATCGAACTTATGACAAAATTAATTTGAAATACATGATAAACTCTGTTATTTTGTCTTTGAATAGAGGTTGGGTCAGAACTCATCCTGTACTCATGGTAGTTCTCTTTTTCAGCATCCTCCTCTGTGTTCTCTGCTTAGGTTTCCTGCCTATCACTAATGAAGCTGTAAGGACAAAACAGACTTAAGGCTTTGTCTTTATCTCAAAAATAAGTAATAATTTTCTTCTTTCTTCTCAACAAACATGTTTACCATAAGATAAGTGTTTTATATAGAGAGAATGAAAATCATTAATTGCTCACCACCTCTCCTTTTTTGTAACAGGTACAACAGAAGGAGGTATTAGAAAACAAAGCAAAAATAAAGTCCTCTGATACAAAATGAGATCAGGTTCAATTGACTAGAGTGTCTTCTTGTTTCCTATAAAAGTATTTGCCTGTCTAAAGCTTATCAAGAAATGCAGCCTCAAAATATTCTATCTTTTATTATAACATGTCAGATTCAAAATGCATTTTTGCAGTGAGAGATGCTGGGAAATTGAAAGATAAAATTAAAAGGAATATCAGAGGGCAATTAGTACTTTCACCATAGGGTCATTCATAAAATCTTCTTAACGGAGTGATAAAAAATAAATAGAGTTTTATTTCAAGGAACAGGAATTCAATATCAACCGTTGTTTAATGCCTTAGAAACAACCAGGAGGGAAAAACCATTCATCACATACAACCCACAATAAAACCTTGTGAAGTAATAGAAAGAGCTTTTGCTCAGCCAGCCATCTGAATGCGAGCTGGAAAATAAAGAATGACTTGAATTGGTCACTAAGTAAATAAGAGAAATTCTTGGATACCAACTGCTACTCAAACCAAGTCTCTGCTTTAGATTTAAAATCTGCCTATTCAACTAAAAGGGAAACAAGTTACCAGAAGACCCAGATTATGTGAAAATGGTATAACTGTGTTACTACTACATTAAAAGTAATAAAAGTTTCATAAAAGGAAGCTTGAGTAAGTTTTTTCATGGCATTCAATTCATTCTTTATCATGTAGTGTGCATTACGGTTAAATCGTTGTTCTTGGGAATACAAAATAGTTCGACTTGGGTTGAGGAGAATTTGGGAATATTTGGAAGAATATGCCAAATTTGCTTTTTGACTTAGCAATATTATGTCTAAGTATCTATATTAATTTACACTGGAAAATACATGAAAATACTCATGCTCAAGTGTTTTATTCTGCTATTATAATAGTGGAAGACTGAAAACAACCCAATGCATGAAATACACAATGACTGAACAACTTACCATATACTAGCACATTGAAATACTATGCAACCGTGTACAAAAATGAAGATCTCTATCACAGATATAGAGAGCTCTCCATTACATATAATTGAAAAAATCAAGGCATAGAAGAATATATAAAATATATTACCTTTGCTAAAAGAAAGAAGTTATGTAATAATATATCTAAGATACATAGACTTAGTTTTACAAAAAGAAACAAGACACTAAAAAGATGAACCAAAGTGTCTTGTTTTTTTTTTGTAAAACTTATTTCTTCTTCCTCTCCTTACCTATGAGGAAGAAGAAGAAATAAGATAGAGGAGGCAAGTAAAGATAAAAGTTTTAAAAAATATAACTTGTCATAAAGCTTTTCATTCTTAAGTGTTTTTAAAACACCTGAAATGAAATCTAATAAAAATAGAGAGCAACATGTGAAGTTAAAACCAAAGCAAAAATAAAGACTTTAACTGTATATTCAGTAAGTGATATAAATCACACAGAGATAAGAATTTTTTAAGCAACTTTAAAACACCTTATTTTAGCTGTTTTGACATAGAAAATAATAACTAAAAATAAAAGAAATCAAACTTTAATCAGTAGTCTAGTTGAGAGTGCTAGTATTAATACTACCATTTTGAAACTATATATATTAGATTAATGCAAATAATTTTGTTAAGAAACAAAATTTAGCTTAAGATGAAAAAGATACAATTGTGAAATCGAAATCTTGACTAAAACAACATAAATTTGAATTGGAAATATATGTGTGGGAACTGTGAATATTTTTTTCTTTCTAAAAAATACTTATTTCTTGGTAATTCCATAAAGCAATGATGTCTTAACAGCAATAAGCACACCTAATGCCTGGACTGCACCATTTAAATACCATAAGAAAGCTGAGCAACTTGAGGTAATGAATCATTCCATATTTGGGTGGGAAATATATACGCTGAATTTAAAATATCTAGTTGTAATAGAAATCCAGAGAGTGATCAAAGATAAATGAATTCTATCAAAGGGACACAGGAACAAACATAGAGGAAATCTGGCCAAGTGATAGAAAACTGGCACATGAAAAATCATAATGAGTACAATTGATCGTAGTATATTGAAAATATACAAATTCATTTGTTCATAAGGTTACTCAAAAATGTAAAGGGTTGGGGAAAACAAGACAGAAAACCAGCCAAAATGCAATAGGAAGCAATGAGGGCATCCACTCCTTCCTCAGAAAATTAACAAAAGGAAAGGTTAAACGTTTATCATGTCTTTCCTCCACGAGTTCTACTTCTACATAACCAAATGGCCCAAGCTAATGAAGGATTTTTGTTTATTTGTTTTTTTGTGTTTTGTGGAAAGAATAATAAAAAAAAAACCTAGAGGATGTCCTTTTCAAACTCCGATAAAATAATTGATTCAGGCAATTATTATCAACGGATAAAAAAATTGTGGAAAAATTGACAGATTGACAGTGAACTTTGTAATGATTGGATAAATCAACTATCACCTGAATCCTCTGATCTATCTTAGCAGCACTGACAGCAAGTCAATAAAATACAATTTTTCTCTTTATGTGAGACAACATGAAGTGCAGAGTACCATTTTTGAAGTATTTTTGACTTAAAAAAAAAGATTAAACTGGAATCTAAGTTTTTATCATTAACTTCTATTTATATGAAATATAAGCAACAGTATACCACTAAGAGGAAGTTGACAGGCAAATGTAAATAGAAGACATTAAACAGGAGAGCTGATTCCGCATCGGTGAAAAGTCAATGGCGTAAAACAAGGGAGGGCATCAGCTCCTGGTTAAAATCTTAAGACGACATGACACTCAAAAGTAAACTGTGAACAAAATGTTGCCTTAAAAATATTATTATATTATGAGCATGAATTATATATTGTGATCAAGAAACTGCTTTTTAAAATGTTTGACAATGACATTGTGGTTATGCAAGAAAATGCCTACATAGATGCCTACTGAATACTGATTGGGTGAACTGTCATGAAGTCTAGCGTTTATTTTATAATACTTTGGTAAAGAACAAAAGCAAAAGGATAAATGAAATTGATATGACAAAATGTTAATAATTGTTATATCTGAGTGATGAAAACTTAGTTAAATACTATTCTCTTTGGTGTATTTTAAAAATATTGTAGTGATTTTTAAGCTGCAAAATGAATTAAAATTATTGCAATTATTTCTTTTAAACATTTTTATTCATTGAATATGGATAGACAAAATTAAGATCTGGAAAAGAGTCAACCTCATACTCTGGGCTCAGTTACTGCATCATTCTTGGTTCCAGGTAAAATTGAATCAAAAACGCAGGTCTCAAGTAGTGCAGATATAAATGAGAGGCTGCACTCTGAATTTTTTTCTCTTTTTTTTTGAGACAGAGTCTCGCTCTGTTGCCCAAGCTGGAGTACAATGGTACAATCTTGGCTCACTGCAACCTCCACCTCCCCGGTTCAGCACTGCAGCCTCCCACCACCATGTCCAGCTAATTTTTGTATTTTTAGTAGAGATGGGGTTTCACTATATTGGCCAGGCTGGTCTTGAACTCCTGACCTTGTGATCTGCCCGCCTCAACCTCCCAAAGTGCTGGGATTACAGGTGTGAGCCATCAAGCCTGGCCTGCACTCCGAATTTCTAATGAGACAGAGGCTCTTAGAATTTCAACTAAAGTAGTTCATATTGTATATTAAATACTAGTATGGAAAAGTAAATATGTAATGAAAGATAGACTACCTAAAAATTGCATTATAGGGAAATTTGTTTTCAAAAACTTTGATTTTTGAAAAACTTCTGATTGTAATTAATCCACTTTACTAATATAGAAAAGCTGAATGTTAACCCAATATTGCTTTCAAGAAGAGATCATGAATTTGAAATCACAACTTAAAAACACACACACACACACACTTAACCTGGTATATACTCTGTGTCAGGCACTGCTATATGGCCTAGAAATACACAAATATGATGTGGAGAAGCTAGAAGTTTAATGGTGAACACAGAAATCTGAATATTTAAGATTCTCAGGCTAAATTTGAAATAATGAGGAGACAGATAAAAGTAATAAAATAATAAGAAGATAGAAAAAACAATTTTTATGAGGTCATTCCCAAGAGGAAAAATGATTTCAATGAAGAATGAAGCAGAGAATTGACATGGAAGTCTATAGGGTATTATGAGTAGCTCTGTGTTGTTCAGGCTCCAAGGTAAGGCGCCAATTGTTGAATGGATCTCACTTTGAAATAGAAGCCAAAACCAGATGAATAGGAGAGAATTCCTCATTTGTGGAAGAAACAATATGAAATCAAATTATCATAGACAATGACATCAAAGAACCTAAATTTATTGACTGAGAAGAGCAAAAAGTCAAAATACACACATGTGAAGTACACAACAATACACTATGAAGAAAAATAAAACTATTGTTAAAGTCAAGTGACTTATTGTTCTATTAACTTTCAAACACTGCATATGTATACTTGTTTGTGTATTTAAAATGTATAAACAAGATATGAAAAGTTAGATAAACAGAAAAGGATGCCTCTGTCTAAACAATAACATGACAGGGGGAAAAGTGTTTCAACATAAATTTAATACTTGCTGACCACTTTTGCATGTTGAATCATTGTTCAAGCATATGTAAGAAACCATTATATTTTAATGAAACTTTAGGGTGAATCATTATACAAAGTTAAAAATCCTATCATATTTTAAATACCTATCCTTTCTTACACATTTTAGGCAAGTTTATTTTTGCATATAGTAGGTTTTCTTAAAGTTGGTCCCAACTCCACTAATAATTAGTTGAACATTTGCTCAATTCTGTAATCATGGTCAAGAGAGGACCATACACTTTCACAGTCAGATCTAAAAGTTAAGATGTTGATGAAGAGTTGACACAGCACTGAAAATAATTGTTGAATCTTAGAAGGCAAAATTCCAGAAGTTAGTATGCTAGCAAGTTAAAGCTGATATCCCAAGTTACTAATTGATATGATAGCACCATAAATTTCTTCAAGATACCTGTGTGTCTGGGATTTTAACAAGGTGACATATTGAGGAAAAAGGTAGAAAATCACGAAGTAAGAAATTTAGTATTTTCTATGTAATGAAAAACATTTTAAGGTAAGAATCTAAAAACAGATTTTTTTTATTATATTTTCAATTCTGTATTCCTTTCCTATTGTGTATTCTAAATTTTAAAAGTAACACATTTGCATTGAGTATACATTTCTCAAATTCTATGCCTATTCAGAGAAGGCATTCTAAGAAATGGATTTTTCTGGCTTAAGTTTCAATAAGCTGACTATAAAATCAGACTTATAACTAATGTTTTCTACTCTACTTAAATATGCTCAGCATTCAATCCATGAAGAAAGTGTAGCAGTTGAGTATCCATTCCTTTGAATTAAAGAATTTAGCAGGTCCATTTAGCAGCATCACTATAGAGAGAAGCATGACCATAAGTTTTAAAAATGCATTGGGTTGGTATCAACAACTGAGGATATCAATAAAAAGTAAAAGATGAGGTTGATGGATTACAGAAATTCGGTTGGGAGAGAAAATGAAGAAGCAAACTAACATGTAATAAAGTTAGCTGTTGAAGATCAAATAAATTTTACAGTTTTTATTTTATCTTTGCAATGGGTATGTAGCTTTGTCTTTCAAGTTTTATAAAAGGAATTTTTAGTAAAGGTTTTAGTGCTTTAATATGAAAAGTTCATGGCCTAAGATATGCCATATATTAATGATGAAATAGTGGGTTAATTTCCAAATGAACCTCATCTCATGTAAGAGATAATATGGCTTGCTGCATGCAGAGGCAATTATAGGTTTAATATATTTGGTGTTGGACATCAGTCTCGCTAAATCAATCTTACAAAAGTACCTGCAATTCAATGGTAAAACCTCAAGTAGAAAACCAGAAAAGTTTACCCAACAAAAGTAACATGGAGATTTATTTTACTGTAGCTCAAGAAGTTTTCTCAAAGAATGTTCAAGGATATCTAGCTATGACAATCCATACTCATTGTACTAAGCCTCCTTGACCTTACACAGCTTCCTGTGTCTCACACAGCACCTATGGGATTGTAAAAATTCACAGTTCTCTTCAATGTAAGTTTTTGCAGCATCACTGCATCCAGATGGACAGATGAATAATTCTTATACTCAAATATTAGAAAATGTATTTCTAGTGTGCATCCATAGCCTTCTCTAATTAATTCAACTTTTTAAATGGTAAATAAAGCTTACAAAGGTGACGATAGCAGCTACACTGATAACTATGTACAATTCTTTGATTTTGGGGGAATTCAACTCATGAGCTTACTCAGAAAAGAGGAAAGCAGATTTGTTTAAAAATGAAAACATCTCCTTTCCCACCTCTTCTCCACTTCAGGCTTCAGTGCTTATTCCTTTTGTTTACTTCCTATGCATCTTTTCTTTTTTTCTGAGACAGAGTCTCGCTTTGTCGCCCAGGCTGGAGTGCAGTGGCACGATCTCCACTCACCACAACCTCCGCCTCCCTGGTTCAAGCGATTCTCCTGCCTCAGCCTCCCGAGTAGCTGGGACTACAAAGGCGTGCCACCACGCCCTGCTAATTTTTGTATTTTTAGTAGAGACCAGCCTAGCCATGTTGGCTAGGCTGGTCTCAAACTCCTGACTTCGTGATCTGCCCGCTTCGGCCTCCCAAAGTGCTGGGATTACAGGCGTGAGCCACCGCACCAGGCCTCCCACGCTTCTTGTAAGTATCATCATTATTCTGCAAAAAGATTCCTTAAAGAGGTCAATGCTGGTGTACCATAACCTTGTTACATAAATAGAAATTTTTTATTTAAATTCTCCATCTTCTTTTTCCCTCATATATTAATAAATATGTATATATACACATACTGCATGTACAAATATACACACACATGCACACACATATATACTGTCAGTTTAGCAAATACCGGTTTTTCATTCAAGGTCTTTCATCTGCTCTCTTAACAGTTTCAAGACTGATTTCAACAAAAGATATCTTTCATATTTTGGAAGGAGTACGATTTGAATCCTACTATGAGCTCATTAACCTACCTTAAACTAGAAAAAACAGACCTGGCAAAAGCATATTCATGTATAGACAGCACCTAGGTATGTATATCCATTGTTAGCTTTATACTTTGTATCCCTAATGTGTAAATCTGAAAAATACTTACACAAAGGAAACAATAATCATGTCTCTCTTTTGGTATGTTTAATAATATAAAGACTAAAAAGTCATACTATAATGAAAGGCATCTTTATTGATTAACATGCTAAAATGCTCTGGCTAAATGTGCAGTATTCATTTCCCCGTGTGGTTTCCTTGTGGAGCTAGTGCCTCTGTAAGTTGGTAACAGTCTTCTCTGAGAGCATGCTCCTCGGACTTTCTCAAACGGTTATCTAAAATGGCTGCCTAATGGGCTGGCCAGATGACTTCAAGTATGAAAACCTCTTTCAGCCTATTACAAGGTAATTTTACCTAATGGGCTTTCGTAACAGTCTGTTCCTCTGAGCTGCGCCCCCATCCTCTATTCCACTGCCCAACTTTGGCTCTGAGCCTAAGTCATCAAACCCAAATATTTAAAAGCATTATAACCCTACTTGAAACTACTTACATTTTAATTTTGTATAAAACTTACATAGACAACCTAACAGCCCAACTTGGCTCCAGACAGTATCATAATAATATACAACATAGCTAAAAAGGCATTCCAATTTTTTCTAATTGACCCGCATATGAAAATGAGAAAAGGCTTTCAGCCTGCTAAATTATTCAGTGGTACTATGCATTCTCTAAATTTATTAATCTTAGCTGATACAGTTTTCGACATGAAATAAATGTTAGAATCTGAACTAAAAACGCAATAAATAGAACTGTCTTTATTGACAATGGCTATAAAAAACCTTCCACTTTCATACTTCACTGGTATGACTATATATCATGAAATCTGTTTTGATTAAAAGTTTAACAAATAAAGTGAGAGAAACAGATCTAATGAAAATAGCATTCAATACTCTAACTTAAGACTCTGTGAGGGCAAGTAATCACATCTTTTTGGTTAATTGCTTCACACATATTCTTGTTTTTAACACTCTTGCAGCAAATAAGACAAGACTACCAAATGTGTTACGGAAGTATGTCAAAGATCACATATTACCCTACTTGGTTTTTGCACTGTTACGGTTTACAAAAAAGATAAGCAAAAGTAATGAAAGTAAAATCGGATGAAAAATATCTCTTAATGTAGTTTTAAAAAAAGCAAAGTAGTAAGTTACTCATTGTCCTCATCCATTTTTAAAATTAGTTCAACACTTAAAAACTACTCCTATTTTATAATCCATTGGTTTCTTAATCTTCCCCTTTAAATTACTTCAGCCACTGACACAGCTGTCTCCTTTCTTTTTGAGGCTTTTAATAGGCTCATTTAAAAATGGTGATGATGCAACAATACTGACAAAAACAATAAATAACATTTATTGAACACTGACTATGTTTCTGAGACTGTGTTAAGAGCTTTACCTGAATTATCTTTTTATTAAATCTTCACAATATCTGTAGATTTATTGTAATTAACCCCTTCCTACACATGAAGAAACTGAGACCCAGAGGAAACAAGTGACTTAAATGGTCCACAGCTACAAATTCATACACAGGCCTCTGGTTCCAGTGCTACAGATCTAGCATTTTTAGACATAAGTCAGATGTTACAGTTTGGCTCAGAGCCCACTGGGCTTCCCTTGCTTCCTCATCTCATTCAAGTGTATGTTCAGATGACACACAGAAAGAAATTTCCTCAATATCCCCTCTAAAATAACACTTTGTTTCTATTCTTTAGCATTATTTTTATGTTTAGTGTCTACTCTCTGCCAATATGTTAAATATCTACATGCGTATTTTTCCTCCTTGCAATAGTGGAAGCTTCAAAAGGATGGGGATTTTGTTTTGTTCATTGCTGTATCCCTGATGCCTAATGTAGTGATGACACACGGTGGATTATCGACTAACATTTGTGAAAGGCAGGGAGGGAGGTGGGAATTAATAAAAAGGAGGAAAGAGGGGAGGAAAGAGAATAGAGGAAGGAAGGAAGAAGAAAGGAGGGAAGAAGGGAGAAGGAAGAAACACAAAAAGGAAAAAACGGATTCTGCCAGGCAATCTTTCTACAATGCCACGTAACTCCTACTATTTTTGTTTATTGTTGCTCTTCCTTTGCAGACTCCTTATTTTTTAATTTGCTTCCGAAATATAGGCATTATCCAAGGCTTTCTTTTCATGGTTTCTCATTGCTTTCAGAATTCCTGTTTTCCCACTCCATTTCTCCTATATTTAAGAAACCAGATTTACTTAGATGATTCTTATAGTTATGAAGTCCTGATAACACAGAAGTTGAAAACTTTGAAGTTGAAATTTCTTCCTGCTCTCTATTAGGGGAAGTGAAATGCACTGAGCCAAGAATTCATGGATTCTATCTCCTCCTGTACAAGTGTAAGAATGTTTGATGAGGAAAAAAAGTTTTTTCTCGTAGTTTTGTAGCAGTAAGAATAACCGACACACTATGTGTGCTAAGTCACTCAGGCGCTATTCTAGAGGCTTTAATGCGTGTCTAATTAGATCCTCATGTAAACTCTATGAGGAAGATTATTATTTCACTCAGAAGAATATAATGCATCCTCTGACTGCTTAGATTCTAGAATATTGAATATCCCATATCCTTGAAAGGAAGTGAACTGAAGTGACAGTATTGGGGATAATAATGCAAGGGTGGGGACAGTTAGGGATTCAAGCAGGACACAAAATCTAAACCCCAAATTATTGCTAACCCAAAGCATTGAATCAAATTTCTAACAACATACAAAAAAGAAAACTGACACACCTAACAATGACAATAACAACGACAAACATGAAATCGACAGTTTTAAGAAAAAAATAAACTAATAATTCAAGAAAAAACTTTCTCAAAGCATGATTGGAAATCATTACATAAATATAGATTGCTACCACATCTGGATTAAAGTGAAAAATTACAAGATTTATAGTTATTTAATTTCTTAACCCTAAACATTTCTAGGAATTGTTAGTTAATTCCCTTTTGAAATCGATAGTAATTCTATTCCAATATTGTATATACACTATTCTAGACATTTATATGGGAACCACAATACTTAATCACTACCCAGATGTTTCCAAAGAAATATCCCAGATGGTAGACACTAGTTCTGAAAGATCCAATTTGTGAAATTTTCAGAATTCTTATTAAGCTAAAACTTCTATCTAATACATAAAACTAAATTAGAATGACTAGTGCTCTGTTTTATTTTTGTTTTCCTATCTGATTTTGCTTCCTTTTTGTTTTTTTTCTATTTACATTGTCAATACTCTAAACCAGCTTTCTCAAGTTTCGTTCATAGTATTGTAATAAGTATTCTTCCAACTGCTGACGCTTTTCACTCAAAATCACCTCTACACACAGACATTGAATGGAAGATGCACCGTGTTTAGGAAACCTGAGGTTTTCCATTACTCTAAGGATAAATTCCAAATTATTTAAACTATCTTTAAAGTCTCTCAATAATCTGATACCACCAGGCATATTGAATATTCTTTCAATATTTGCCAAAAGAGAAGGAACAATACTCATTGTTCTAATTTACACTACAACTACCAAACCTGTACTTGGTGAAGACTTCATTCAAGTCTCAACATAAATAACTAAGGAGTACAATATCCTGATCTCAATGTCCTAAGTTGCCATATATTTTTTCTTCTTTTAAAAATGTAAAGCTCACTACTCTATTCTCTTGTTTAGTTTGAGTTCACCAATTTAATAAACTTTTCCTTTCAGATTTGTTCTGACATAACCTAGTTTTCTGACCAAAAGAACTTCAATAAAAGGACTAAAATAATCTATATTTAACAGAAGTGAGGTCAAAAATGAATTCATCTATGCAAACTTATATGTTTATGTTTTATTTTTAATAGACATATGGTAATCATACATATTTATGG
The DNA here is from genome assembly GCA_963573385.1 of Cacajao melanocephalus. NCBI lineage: Eukaryota > Metazoa > Chordata > Mammalia > Primates > Pitheciidae > Cacajao > Cacajao melanocephalus. The sequence goes on from CAUYLG010076679.1 coordinate 35,316, forward strand.
GGTACAGTGTAAAAATATATTTTTCACAAACAAAGGAATAAGGCAGTTTTACCCTACTTTTTTGAGGAATCCACTGACAGCAACTGAAATATCAAAAATAAAAGGATAAAACTTCTCTAGTATCAATAAAACAAAGAAAATGACACACTCCTAAATATATATATATATATAAAGAATATTATATATAATTAATAATATATATTTATTATATAATATATATTTGAAGCACAAAATATAAAGTATATCGAGTAACATAGTACTATGAAATTATAAGGGAATGTATTGAGAGCTAACACTTTCCTCTTCAAAGTTCACTGAAATGATGCTTTCCTAAACCTTGTAGTGAAAGACCATTTCTTGAAGTAAAGTATGGAAAACGGGGAGAAAAGATTGTAGATTTCAGATTGCAACACAAAGAGATTGTGTCTAGGACACTTCTGTGGGCCATGTCAATCATGAATATAGGAAAATATATTCCTCCAGGAGAGTGTTGGACTCCCAAATCATGCCCCCAGAACCTTTTCTTCATTTTCCCATGTAACCAAGCAGCTTAACTTCAAAATGCATTTTAACACTTTTTTCTTTTCTCCCTTGTCTTGGCGTGTAACCTGAAAGCAAACTGCAGAAGCCTTTTACTGTAACCTTATAATAGACTGTAAATCCCTCTCTTTCCCACTGCATACTCCCTTCACATTTATCTAACTATGTGTAAGTATTTAATTATGTGCTTACTTAGAAGTACCAAGGGCTAATCTTGAGATGGACAACGCAAGCCTGGAGACTCAGCTGCACAATTCCAGAGATTACCTAAAAGAGGCTAGTCAACAACCTGGCCATTGTTGAGATGACTCCAGCCCATGTTCCAGGTGGAAAGAGACTCAAGATAGCCACATAAATAAGACATGCAGACCTTGTACTCAGCACAGTTCCTGCATGTCTCCCCATATCAAGTTCCCCTTTTGATACCCTCACCTTTTTCCCAAAAATTCAAAGTGGTTACTTTGGATGAAAATCTGGGCATTTCCCCATTACTAGTTTTGGTTAATAAAAATAACTTTGTTTTGAGCATATATTGCACTTGTCATTGGACTCTGCAAGCAGCAAGCGGCCAGATCTGTGTTCGGTTACACCCATACCATTGTTCAGCAAGTATTGAATCCATACAAAAATAAATAATAATCAGACAAAAAGTCATAAAAGACTTCCCCATAGAAACCAGAAACAACAACAGTAACAATAATTAAACAAAACCAAAAATCGGGAAAATGGAGTACCTGGGTAAAGAGTTCATGAGGAAAAGGCAATATTTATGCAAATTAACATTAAGATTTTAAACAAATAATTTTCCACAGTCATAATGACAATATGATGACTCTGTAAAAATTACAGAGATTCGGGGTTCAGATGCAATAAGCTAAAAGGGAGAAAGGGGGGCTAACAGAGCAATGTGAAAACATAGAAGAGAAAAATGAAACCCTACCACAGCTAAAACACACATGCAGTACAGACTAACTATGATTAAAGCTAAGTAAGATACATGATGGATAGCTTGAGGAAAATGTACAGTATGAAGTGGAAAGAAAATTGTAAATATTGTTAATTGAGATAATGGATGTAGAAAACAAAAAAGATTCAACATCATAAGTGCTCCCAAAAGAAAAAAAAGGAGACCGTTTTTGAAATAAAGACTTGGGTATGCCAATTGAAAGAAAATGTGTTTCTGATAAAACATATTGAATAATTACAACACTGAGGCATAATTAAGTAAAGCTACTGAACTTAAAATATAAAGAGAATCAAATAGATATTCAGGTAGAAAAAGCATGTCACAGAGAAGGAAAAAAATCATTTTGGCCTTAGACTCTAACCAAAGCAACATATTTATACCAGAAGATGGTAAAACAATGTCAACACAGTTATCAATGAGGTAAATTAATCTTAGGATATTTACTCTGAGGCAAGTTGTTCTTTAAGTATAAAAGACAAACATGCATACTTGAATCATCCCCATAAGACCTTTCTAAAACAAAACCACTATAACTGTCAAACCACCAGCCTTTCCACTATTAAGCAGCAAAATCCAGTCTTTTAAGAAAAAAATCACATTAATGACTTAGCAATGGAGAAATTATGGTTAGCATGGATTCTATTTAAATACAAAACTAAGAGAACTAAGATTAAGAGTAGATTTACAGTATCAGAGCAGAATTTTAATGTTAGAGCCACCATCAGTATTAATAACGGGAACAGTAACAAACTAAGAGAGAGAGGAATAGGAGAAAGGAGTAAGAGACAAAGTGTAATTATATTAATTTATCTATCTTTCATAGCTCAGGATCAAGACACTGACTGAAATTAATACACATATTTTAGAAGAGTAATAAATATGTTTTAAAATAATTTTTTAGTTTCAAAACAATATGTTTAAAATATATGGTTCTTGTAATGAATAAACTTGTATCTGAAATTGAGAAGTTCCTTTAATATGTGTTTTTTTGCTTAAGGCAAACAAGTTAAATGTAATATTTTATAAGCTAAAATAGTATATAAAGAATAATTACTTTATTCTCAATTATTTCTATTTATTCATCCATCCATCCATCATCCCAGAAATATCACTTAAAGTTAAGAGTAGCTATTACTGGATAGTGGAAATTTTTCTGATTTCTTGCTTTCTGATAGTATTTTTTCCGTCAATGGATTGGGATGTTCACGATAAGTCTGTAGTTTTATAATTTTACTATTGTGTCTATTAGCATAGATTAAAATACACTGTTTGCTGTGGATTAAATATTTCTGCCAAAACTAACACTGAAATTTAATTGCCAATGTAACGGTGTTGGGAAATAGAGCATTTAAGAAGTGATTAGGTCATGAGGGCTTTACCCCTGTGAGTAGATTAAAGCTATTATTGAGGGAGTGAGTTAGTTATCACAGGAGTAGCCTCCTGATAAAGGACTTTGTGGAAACCATTATACTAAGTGAAATAATTCAGGAACAGAAAATCACATACCACGTTATATGGTTTGGATTTGCGTCTGGCCCAAACCTCATGTTGAATTGTAATCCCCAGCGATGGAGGAGGGGCATGGTAAGAGGTGATTAGATCATGGGAGTGGATTTCCCCCTTGTTGTTCTCATGAGACTGACTTCTCACAAGATCTGGTTGTTGAAAAGTGTATAGCAACTCCCCCTTCACTCTCTTCCTCCTTCTCCAGCCATGTAAGACATGTCTGCTTCCTCTTTGCCTTCTGCCGTGATTATAAGTTTCCTGAGGCCTCCCCAGCCATGCTTCCTGTAAAGCCTGTGGAACTGTGAGTCAATTAAACCTCTTTTCTTTATAAATTATCAAGTTTCAGAGAGTTATTGATAGCAATGTGAGAACGGACTAGTATACAAGTTGTTCTCACATAGAAGTGGGTGCTGAATAATGGGGACAAACAGACATATAGTGTGGAATAGTTGACATAGGAGACTACAAATGTGGGAGAGTCAGGGGAGTGAAGGTTACCTATTGAGGCCAGGTGCAGTGGCTCACACCTGTAGTCCTAGCACTTTGGGAGGCCAAGGGGGGCACATCATCAGGTCAAGAATTTTAAGTGACTATAATGAAATTCTGTTAATAATGAAAGATAAAAGAATTTAATCTCTAAGAGGGTGGTAACTTCACTTGCGTTCTTCACAGATATATTCTTGGTGAATGGAACAGTGCCTAGAAGATAATAACCCATTAATAAATATATGTTGGATGAAAAAAATGATTAAATTTGGCCTGATTTCCTCTATCTGTCTAATGTGCTTGCTTCTGCCTTCTGCCCTTCTACTGGACACCCCCAACAGACGCTGGCACTATGCTCTTGGGTTTCCTTATAAATGTCCCAGGCAGTGGTATTCTGTTACAGCAGCAATAAGCAGACTAAGACGATGATGTAACAAATGCTCCCCAAATCTCAGTTAACTGCCCAAAGCATTAATTCTCATTCATGTCACATATCCATCATGAGTCAGCAGTGGCTGTACTATACCATGAAGTCACACTGGAAGTCAGGTTGCCATAACTGTCTTAAACATTTCTGAGTGTCGCTGAGCAAGTCACAGTGTAAAGCCTGCCACCAATGAGAAGAAGTATTCATTATCCCCAGGGAGAGGTAACAAGTAATTTGAACTATAACACAGTCAGTAAAAAATAGAAAGTCATTCTTTGTTAAATAAAATATACGACTATTCTCAGGCAGTGTAGATCTTAAAATTCAAATCTTTGAAGGAAAAGAACACATTCTTACTTTTCTCAGTGAGAGATCTCTAGCTCTGTGACTTTCCTCTTACCTCTATATACCTTGTAGTGCTTTGCACAGTTTTTTCCACATAGCATGTATTCATTCAAAACATGTGTCTTAAATGGGACTAATTTGATATATCAGTCTATGGTAAGATATTGTTTTTAAAAACACATTCTGGTGGAAAACATTTTCCTTTCTCTCTCCATCTTTACCTCCTTCTATCCTTTCTTCTTTTCTTTCTAATTTTCTCCAAAATGAAAATACCTTCTAGAAGTCAGTAAGAAAAAGAGGCTATTTATACATGAAAATAAATAAGGCCATAGAGTTTACCTAAAATAAATTCAGAAGGCCAATAAAATTATAACAATATGCTTAACCGGCTGGGCATGGTGGCTCACGCCTGTGATACCAGCACTTTGGGAGGCCAGGGGGGAAGATCATGAGGTCAGGAGATCAAGACCATCCAGGCCAACATGGTGAAACCCCGTCTCTACTAAAAATACAAAAAAATTAGCTGGGTGTGGCAGTCCACGCCTGTAGTCCCAGCTACTCAGGAGGCTGAGGTAGGAGAATTACTTGAACCCAGGAGGCGGAGATTACAGTGAGCTGAGATCGAGCCACTGTGCTACAGCCTGGGTGACAGTGCAAGACTCCATCTCAAACAAAACAAAACAAAAAAACAAATAAAAATATGCTTAACCAAAATTGCCATTAAAGAAATCTAAAATCCAAAACAAAACAAGATAGTTTTCTCCCTTTAAAGTCATCAAAAATTTAAAAATATTGCAAGCCCAGTTCTAGTAAGAACACATGGAAGTTTATACTGTTAATGGAAGTATAAATTGCTATCACCATTTTAGAAATTATTTTGGCAATATCTATAAAATATTTTTATACATATACGTTTCTATTCAGAGTTCCATAGCTAGTAAGATAAGTATACAATGTGGTTGACAAATTATCTCACAATAAATGAACAAGTATATTCACTTTAGCACAGTCTGTAGGAACAAAAAACCAGGACAACCTAAATGTCCGTGAAGAGTATATCCTAGGAACAACCTAAATTACCATCACCAGGGATACAATGGCAAATTACGCATTTATTTAAAAATACCTATTACATTTTTACATGCATATATGTAATGATTTATAATATATATTAAACCATATCTTATATTGAAAAAAATCATGCATATACAAACACACATATATATGGTGGCATATGTGTAGAATTATTTTCTGGATATTCATACAACACGTGTTGGCAACAATGGTTATCTTTGGAGATAGGTGATGAAAGAAGATTTTTATTGCTTATTTGTATATTTCTTTGGTTTGAATTTTCAAAGCATTACTTTGATTTTAAAAATATCAGTGAGCTAATTTGTATGTGGGATATATGGACCATTACTTTTTCAATTTTAAAAACTTAATAAGTGTTATACATATGAACATGGTTTATTGTTTTGTCTGTTTAAAAATATATTCTGATTTGTGAAAATAAACTAGGTAACAGAGACAATAAAAACTACAAAAAAGAAAATAAAACTAGCATAGAATTCCACTTCTGGGACCATATCTTTTAAAAATACATGACATATAGAAGAATAATCAGCATCAATCACAACTCATTCCTGTAGGTAAGAAGTGATAACTGTTATGTCCTTGAATATTACACACACCTGGTACCCCTATGACACATACGCAAAGATGGAATATGGGGTGGAGAGAGAGTGTGTTTGATATTATCAGGTGACTTGGCACAAAATCCCTAAATCTAAGGCACAGTTTTCTCTTTACCAATGTTCTATGAGAAAATTGCAAAAAGGAGCCCTGCACTTATGGGTGATACTTAGGTGTGATAGAACATATGGTGACCAGCCCTTTGAACTGATTGAAAATATGCTAGGAAAGTCTGTTCTGCCCCAATGTGTCGCCTGCAAATGTCCAACCCAGCAATTCTTCACAGTTAGCTGGAACACAACCAATTTAACATCTTTCCTTACAATTTAGAACAGTAATTTGTGTTAAAGCTCAAATAGCCGTGAGGGGAACAATGTATTAAGCTGTTATCAGTCATCGAAATCATAGTGTAGATTTGTTTATAAATTCCTTTTCAAAAAGCACAGAATATTAGATGAAAAGAAATGGTAAAGCTAAAGAGAGGTGGTATTAATATTGATAGAAAAGATTCTTGGTCTGTTTTTGGTTATAGTATTCCTGCTTTTTGCATTATTACACAATGCATTTGATTTCTTTCTGGCAAATGAGTGTGCTTTATTGTAATTATGACTAATCCTTCTGGTGTTTACTTTTATCGTGTTCTCACTTTCATTAATGTTTCTTTGTCTTAGCAAGTAGGAGAGTAATTAGAACAAGGCAAAATTTATTTTATTTTTAGCTCTACGCTGTGCTGACAGTGAATCCTCTAAGTCCATTGCTTTTGCGAGTAAAAACGATGGTTAAGAGAAACACACTGAATTAGTATTGGTGGGAGTATAGCCAGGCCCACCCACTGGGTAAATGTAACCACCACCTGAAACCTAGAGATTTCTGATGAATAAAGATAATTATGAATAATACTGCATACCTTGCCTATTCCAGAGCATATGGCAGGAGCTCTGCAATGCCAAGAAAATAATGTTTCTGTCTGCATGTATTCTTCTGTTTCACTCAGAAGCTTTACCTACATGTGACTCACAGAAACGTAAGAAGGATTTTGCTGCACCATGCTGACAGAATTCACTGCAAAGGCTGATATTCTAAACAAAATCATCAGGAGTTGCATGAAATTAAATTTCAATCTGATGCCAGAATTACAAAAGTAATTTAAATTTGTACAGTATTTCTAAAGACCATGCTTATGTAGTCATAAATAGGAAATACTAACAACCAGCGTGATTTAATTCATTGAATTTTTTTCTGTGAAATTATTTGAGATTTTTTTCAAAGGTCTGTGTTTTTCTGGCTATAATTTGTAATAAATAATTTTTATTTCTATGTACAGATTTCTCCATGCTGACAGAAAATCATTGTTTTGGGGAGAAAAAACTCTTTCACTTATCCCATTGAAAACAATGAAGTGAAATGTACACTCCTCCTTTTCCTTTGCGTGCCTCCCCGCAATCTCTTTCAATATGACTCCTCTGTCTATGTACCTAATGTCCTTAATTGCTCAATCCTCCCCTATTCCCAACTAGTAATATCTCACTCTGACAGTACCTCATGAACCTCAACTTTTCCAATCACTTCTGCCCTACCTAAAGATTGCTAGTCTGTCTCAGCTTCTCAAGACTTCCCTCTTGTTAAAGGACAAACACCTCATTTTATCAAGTAATGGCAAAACTGTAGGTGAAATATTTAACTGATTATTATTCTCCATTAGCCTATTATTGTTACTATCATGTTGCATAACAAAGTACTCCCTCACCCCACTGGTTTATAACAGTAAGCATTTATATTTCTTCTTCACAGATTTAAAAATTAGCTGAGGTACTCTGCTTCAGGGTCAGTTGACCTTCGTTCTGGGCTCTGGTGACATAACTTTTTGAGGGGCTTAGACTAAAGTGACAGTGGCTTTCTGGAGCATGCATTTTTCATGATAATCAGAGAAACGTAAGAGACTGAGCCAAATTGTGTAAATATATTTCAGGCCTCTGCTTATATCCTGTACACAAGTCTTTCTTTAGTGAAAGCAACTTGAATAATTCAACTCAATATGAAAGTGGTAGGAATATATACTTGACCCACCACAAAGCAGTGCAAAGTTAGAAGGCAGAAAAAGAGTAAAGAATTGAGAATCTGTATACCCTTCAAAGAAACATATTTCTTCTTCTGTGGGAATTTACTGCAAATAGCATTGTGGTTTAAGTGAAAGTATAATTTACATTGGTAAAAAATGTTGGCTTATTGTGATTTGATGTACCTCTCCAACTAATTCTCACATTGAATCTGGTGAATCCCATGAATTACATCCTATGGGTGTTATATGTCATCAATCATATAATAAGAATAAAATCTAATAGTTACTCTATGCCAGACACTGTTTTATGTGCTTTATGTCCATAACTCATTTAATTATCACAATAATTCTATCAGTTAATTACCATCTTGATTCCTTTTGACAAGTTAATAAAATGAGGCACAGAGAGATTTACCAATTTCCCCAAAGCTACACGTCATAAGTTATATGACATACACATACACACACACACACACACACACACACACACACACACATATGCATACATACTCTAGCCCCAGATCCTAAACTATTAATAGACTGAATATGCAAATGGACAATGACCAGACCATATATGAAAGTATAACACTGACCTACAACCTGCAGTAATGTAGCTAGAAAGCTAATCCCTTATCTATAATAACCAATCCAGGATGCCAACCTGCTATAAATCAGAACTGCAGAAGGTCAGACTGTTATGTCAAGTAACAATCCAAGAAGCCAGAAAATAACCCCCGCAACAATCAACTCAAAATAACCATGAGTTGATTAATAACTGAGAGCTTCCCTAATTTTTTTCTCTGCTTTGAATTCAGGACCACTCAGATAAAGCCAAATATGCAGCCCTAACCAATCATATAGAATCCGCTGTTTCTAATTAGCCAGCCTACAGCTTCCCTAGGCCAACAACCTCCTATTAGGTCATACCTGAAGCCTTCCCTTTTTTTTACTATAAAGCTTTCCCACTCCATTTTTGTCTTCAAGTCTCTCTGCCAAAACACAAATATGATGGTGGCTAACTCAATTGCTATAGCAAGTTCCAAATAAATAGCTTTTGCTATTCTCATTTTGGTTGGTCTTTATTTTTACACAATCGTAACAATATCCATCATACTTAATTTAATAGAATCTGTGTACAGTATATCTAACAGAGACTAAGACTACAGTTATCACTGCAAATGGCTTATAATTGGCTCCTTTAACATTTAATTTTGATAATATGGTCCTACTGATACTTGATATTTAGATAAATATATATATATATACTGCTACAGAAACTCCAAGTCAATAATAATCAAAACAATATTAACAACAGTAATATAAAAAATACTTTATTAAGCACTTATAAATACCACATACATTATTGAAACCATTGCTTAGTTTGTTGCACACTTATTACTGGGAGTATCTTTTTTCTGCAGATGGAAAATTAAGGCTTAAAAAGGGCAAGCAACTTGTGGATTCATATATTGCTTGGAAATTATCCAAATAAGCTTTAATCCTGGTAGTTTAACTCCAAAGTGCAAATGAAGTGTATCAACGCCTGGCACACAGTAGAAATTCAACTTAATACTTATAAAATGAAATAACTATTAGTCGATCAACTGTCAACACTCAGTAAAACTGACACTGACCATGAAACTCTATCCATCAAACCCCTTGGAACTTACTTAAGATCCACTGTTTCCCTGCATCCTCTTTTTTTACATGCATATTATTTGTGTTAATCTGCATTTTTTGTGTGTGTATAACCAGATTCCCCATTTAGATAAGAATATCTTAAGAGCATACAAACATTTTTGCTTTTCCTCCAGGGTTTAGTTTAACCATGTGAATGTTCTGAACACTCAGTAAATGCTGGAGAGAATTAGGTACATGATTCTATGCTTTCTACTTGCCTCTGTGCCTAGTGAATCTGCCAATCACTGTTGGTAGCTTCAGCTCTAGTCCCTCACCAAATCCAAATACAAAAGTCTACAGTCTTCCAATTAAGCAACCATCAAATCTTGGCTGAGCTCTATGTGTAATGTTGAAATTTTTGGCTAGGAGGTGACTTCCTGACCACCATGTGTTGTGAGAATACATTTAGCAATAAAGTGTTGGAAAACCAGTTTTTCAATTCTTCAGCAGGAGAATTTATGGAATTGGAATCTTGATGTACATATCAGTTAGAAGGTAGAGCCCATTTTCTCCAAAGAGCTTAAGATCCATTGGAAGGAAACCATGAAAAGTTCACTTGTAATAAACATCACTGATAAATACCCTGATAAATATCAAAACCATGATACAAGAAATATATTGAAGTAAAAAATGTTTAAATTTTTTTAAAAAGATCTCCAAGGATATCAGGATGACTGACAAAAGGTTCCCAGCACTCATCTCCTCCACAAACAGGGATGAAAACAGCAAGTATATCATCGCACATCAAATAGAGCATCTAAGAGAAAACAGGAATTCAACAGAGAAGTGACAGGGGACCTCTGAGGCACAGGAGAGAAAAGCAAACCAGCCAAACTGGCTGGGATCAGCTCAGAGCCAGGAGAAACTACCCTTACTGGAAAAAAAGATGAGTGAGAGATTTCCAGCAATCCACATTCCCACCTCAGTCTCCTGCAATCCTAGCCACAGGAGAGCCCCTCAGTCCTTGTGGATGCTCAGACAAGTATAGGAAGTTGCTTGGAGTCCCAGAAACAGCAATTGCTCCACATAGGGAGCTCACACTGAGTCCAGTGCACTCTGTGAGATCCAAGCAGCTGTAGCACAGCACCATTTTGAGAGCCCAGAATCCAAAAGACTATATCCTGCCCTGAGATTCAACAGTCTCCGCATCTCCACATCTTTGAACCTCTGCTGACATTGCTCCACCCCCACCACCACATCCACCCTGAGGGCTGCAATGTTGTGATGCTAGATGGATCCAGTGGTGTGGCCAGGTTCCCAGTCCTCTAGCCCATACAGTGTCCTATACCCAGGGAACAAGTAGTGCAGCCCACCAAGGATGCTGTCTCCTAGGACAATGGGAGTCAAAGGGACATCACCTCAGAGCCTGAGAACTATCTCCCCAAGGCCACTGCCCTGATAGTAACCATGCTCCCTCCAGTGGTGGGGCTACAGTACACCTGCATGCACCTTCAGTGGGTCTAGGGATAGGTCTCTTTAGTCACTGTCCTGGGGCTGAAGGACAGGCCAGCCCAGGCCTGCTCAGCCCTCTTCTACCCCTGATAGCACCTCCTCACACCATCTAGGGGCCGGAGGACAGGCCTGCTCCACCCATGGCCACTGTCACTGGTGCCTAAGTGTACCATTTAAGTGTCTAGGGATTGACTCACCCCACACACCACCTCCAGCACTCACGTAAAGCATATGAGGGCAGGCTTCCCAAGCCTGCTGCCACCAACACCTCTAACACCCAGTCACCAGGGACTTGCCCACCAAGCCTATTGCTGCCAATGCTGAACATACCACATGGGGGCCTGAGAATTGGTCAGCAGCTGCAACTAAACTGTGAATGCCACACATGCTTTCAGGAGCCAGAGAACCCACCTTCCCACCCAGCCCACTGCTGCAACTGCTATTACCTGAATAAGCTGCTTAAAGCCCCAAGGACTGGCCCACTAGAAACTGCTACCATTAGTGCGTTTACCACCACTATTACCCACACAAGTGTGCAATTCAGAAGCCCAAGGACCTGTCCATTCCACTGCTACTACCACTGGCTCTTGATTACCAGCTTGGCTGGCATACATATCTCAAGCAAAGCCTCACACAGCCTCTACTACCAACTACAGACCAGGCCATCAAGGGGCTCACAGACACCACTGATTCTGATTACAACAAAAAGTTTATACAACAACTACACTGTTATGCCCCACCAGAATAAAGGACAAGGCACCTTACCCAACCAACAGTATAGGTACATATACAGGAAAGTCTTCCCTACAAAATCCAATCCATAAAATTGGAACAAGTGACTGTTACACCAAAAGCACTAAAATCTATCAGTAACAGATCCAAACAGAAAGAAAATATTTGAAATGTCTGAAAACGAATTTAAAATAATGATATATAAAAAGTCAGTGAGATACAAGAGAATACAGATAAACAATACCCAGAAAATCAAGAAAAAAAATCCATGATTTGAATGAGAAATTCAACAAAGAGATAGATGTCATAAAAAAGAACCAAACAGAAATCCTGGAATTGAAGAATCTAATGAATAAAAGAAAAATACAATTGAGAGCTTCCACAATAGACTACATCATGAAGAAGAAATAATTTTTGAACTTGAAGACAGATTTTTTGAAATAACCCAATTAGACTAAAAGAAAAAAAAGAAAAAAGAGAAAAAAATGAGGAAAGGTTATATGACATATAGAACACATGAAGCAACAAAATTTTCTAATTTGGGTTGGTCCAGAAGAAGAGATGGGCAAAGGCATAGGAATTATATTTAACAAAATAATATATGAAAACTATCCAAGTCTTACAAAAAAATAGAGACATTGAAATAGCTCAAAAATCCCCAAATAGATTGAATCTCAAATGGTTTTCTTCAAGGCACATCACAGTAAAACTAAAAAGTCAAGGACAAAAGAATACTAAAAGCAGTGCTTACAAAGGACATAAACTCATCGTTTTTTATGGCTGCATAGTACTCCGTGGCATATATGTGCCACATTTTCCTGTCCAGTCTATCATTGATAGGCATTTGGGTTGGTTCTAGACCTTTGCTATTGTAAACAGTGTCACAATGAACATATGTGTTCATGTGTCTTTATAACAGAATGATTTATAATCCTTTGGATATATATACCGAGTAATGAGATTGCTGAGTCAAATGGAATTCCTATTTCTAGGTCCTTGAGGAATCTTGACACTGTCTTCCACAATGGTTGAACTAATTTACACTCCCACCAACAGTGTAAAAGTGTTCCCATTTCTCCACATCCTCTCCAGCATCTGTTGTCTCCAGATATGTATGTATACTTCTGAGTGATAGGTTACCTGTGGTTCACTCATCATGACCAATTTAAACAGAAACATACTCCCATTATTCCATACATTATCAAAAATATCATTCAGTTCACCAAATTTAATTTTAATTAATTGTTATCTAATCATAATGTGGTGTTACAAAGAGTATTGTTCATATGTCAATGCTTCTAAATCACTGTGCACATGTTGTGAAGATGGGAGTAACATTTGGGATATTTTATTCATAAAAAATTACTATGATAGGCAGAAACATGAAAAACAATTTCTTTTGACAGAGATAAACTGATCAATGTATTAGTATATGTTACATAGAAAACTATTTCCTATGAAAAAATGATCCAGAGGAATCTGAAAGGTATATTGAAAGTTAATTTTTCAAATGTTAACATAAAATACTCTCACATATTAACATGATTTCAAGGAGAGACACTGTTTTTGATACTATAAATAAAATTCAGAAGTAACAAGGATCTTAAATTACATGTGCTATTTGGCTAAGTACTGCTTACCAAGCTTCAAAATTATGGTAATTTTCAATCCTGAGGTTTTGTTTTTTAAATTTATATTTTAAATAACAGTTAAGCACATTTTATGAACTGCAACACTAAGAAACCATCTGCACATTTTTATATAGGCCTCTTAAATTTTGTTAAATTTGTCAGTTGCTAAGCTGTGGTTTTTTCAAATCTTTGGTAGCTCTCAAGGCCAAAAGCCACTGTGGTTGTAGGTGAAAACATTCCAAATGTCTATTGTTACTTTAATAGGCATAGGGAGAAAATGAAAGCATGAAATAAGAGGTGTGTCTACATACTGCTAAGATATCCCATAAATGGAGACAATTTGGTCTGTTGTTGAAATGATTCTGTGGGCTAGAAGCCACCAAATGTTGGAGGGCTGATGTTACTTTTCATATCGATCTACAGATGGTATTTGGTAAAGGTCTTGGCCCCCTTCCCACCTGCTTAACACATATACCTGACTGTTCTTGGCTAGTTTGTTACTGGGAGTATCTGGTAGGGGTAACAATTCTGATTTTGTATAAAGTTAGCCTAGGCCATGTAGATTATTCTTAGCCTGGCTTGTATTTACGTGTCACTGAACAGGCAGTGGCAGTCAGCAGAATTCTGTCCTCAGCTTGCCTTTGAAGTGTGCTTCTCTTCTGTTAGGAATAAATGTCCAAGAAAGTGTTTCTTCAAGCCTAAGCACACTGGGCCTGGATTTTTGACCTGGAACTCAGCTCTATTGAAATTGTGTATTGGGTCGGGGCAGGGTGAGCGGGGGTGGTGGCAAGGAATTTAGTCCAGAAATTCTAGCCAATTGTTTTTAAACTTTTAGTTTCGTCATAGTACTTTGAGTAGTACTTGGGAAAAATTTAATCTAAGATGTTCCCTTTATCTTTTTCCTTGTATTATCTCATTTCTTATCATTGTTAATATTGTTCCTTTCAACTAAATCATTTCATTTAATTATGACTGGCAAAACAGCAACATCATTAACAAGAAAATAAGAAGTAACCTATGGTGGACATATGTGCATATATAAACATATATACTACATATTTTTTCTTAACTATTTGTGATCTGTAAATTATTTAGTAACTCCTGAGAATAAGGACAGTCTCTTATACAACTACAGAATTATCAACATCAATTGACATCAATACAAGGCTATTATACAAACTGCAGGCCTTACATTTTGAAATATTTCCCTCAATAATGTATTGTATAGTCATTCCCTTCCCCTAAGTTTCAGCCTGAGATTCAATCCAGGATCACTCATTGCATTTAGTTGTTTGATCTCAGTTGTCCCTCTAATCTGGTACATTTCTTCAGTTACTTGTTTCTTCTTTTATTACCTTTATATTTTTGAAGAGTACAAGCTAATTACTTTGCAGTGTATTTGGGTTCATCTGAGGTTTCTACAAGATTAATTTCATGTTTTGAATTTTATGGGCAGGGATAACACAGAAGTGATGTCATGGATTTCCCTTTTGAGAAGGTGCAGGATGTGAGTTTGTTCTGCGACTGATCATATTAACCTAAATCCCTTGGTTAAGGTTGTATTTGCCAGGTGTCTCAGTGAAAAATTCCTATATATTTTCTTTATAATTAATAAATGTTTTATGGGAAGACATTTTGAATCTATGTGAATATGCTGTTTCCACATCAAAATTTTGCTTACTAGTTTTAGCATCCATTGATGATTCTTACCTGACTCAAGTTTCCCATGATGCTGGCCAAGTGGCGATTTTTTTCTCTATGCTTTTTAACTGGCATTTTACTACAAAAATGAACTTGTTCTTCTCTATCAGTTTATATAATTATTTATATAATTATATAATTATATCATAGGTCCATAATCTCTTGTCTTAATTTGATGATTTATAGTCTGTGTAAACATGGAGATAACAATCCTCAAATCTTTCAAGAGAAGCTGGTCTGAGCATGGGGTTTTGTGACAGACTCCAGTTGCAGTGTCTTCAGACACACTGCAATGTTCACATCAAGATTATGGTCTCCCAGAGCTGCTCCTGCTTAGTGCCAGGGTGTGGCAGAGGTATTGGAATTGGGCCATTTGCGCCCAATACAAGACTGCTGTAAAGGGAGAATCTTCACCTGGACTGCTATCAATTTGCACAAGACTCTTTCTCAGAGCTCCATTGCAGACTGCAGCTCTTCCCATGCAATCTTCCTTTTTTCTTCCTCTCCCTTAAAAGGAGTCAGTCTCCAATTGCATTGGTGGCTCTCCCTGTGTACTCCTATTCTTTATCCTGCACAGGCATTCCCCGCAGTAAATCACTGTACTTCTAATTCCACCTTGGGTCTGCTTTTTTGAGGACAGAAACGGACTCATTCTGCTACTATCATTATTTATTCTGATGCTAAAATTATTGCAGACTGACCAATAAGAGTTGCTTAAAGCTGGCTTCTGTGTTCTTTTTTCTTCATGTTTTAATTTTGAAATAATTGTAGATTCAATCAGAAGTTGAAAAAAAAAATACAGAGAGTTACTGCTGTGTAGCCTTCACCCTGCTTCTCTCAATAACATTTAGATAACCATCACACAGTTATCAAAACCAGAATATGAAAATTAGAAACAGATTAAATAAACTGCAAACGTTTTTTCAGATTTCACCTGTTTGTGCATGCCCTCATTTGTGTGTGTGTGTATAGTTCTATAAAATATATATTTGTGTGATCACTGCCACAATGACACAGAACTGTTCAGTCAACTAACCCAAGGAAATTTACTGGAGATTCCTTTTTGAAGCTGTAGTCTCCCTCCAAATCTAATCCCTGGAACCACTAATATTTTCTCCGTCATCATGATATTACCATCTTGAGAATGTTCTATAAGTGCAATCACATAGTATATAACGTGTCAAAATTTAATTTTACTTCATTCACCTAATACTCAAGAGATCCATCAAGTGGCTGCATGTACCTCATTGAGCTGTTTCAACTGATTCCTCATCACAATATTACTTACTCATTTTAAGCAACCATTGATGATTCTTTTCTGATTCAGGTTTTTTTAATGATTTGTAGCCAAGTGGTAAATTTATTTCTACACTTATTAACTGGAATTTACTGCAAAAATTCTTTTTCTTCTCCATTTGTCTGTATATATTCATTATATCATAGATCCATGGACTCTTCTATTAATTTGATAGGTTATATTCTGTGTAATCATGGAAATACAACCCTCAGATCCCTTTTTATTCTTTTCCTTATTGAGTAGTATTCTGCTACATGGATATATCATGTTTTGTTTTTCCATTCGTCCATTTGAGGGCATTTAAATTATGTTTCTGATTTGAGGCTTATACGAATGTTCCACCATGAACATTCATGTCCAAGTGTTGAGTGTGTGAACATGCATTTTAATTTTTCTTAACTAAATACTAAGGAGTCATAGGATAATAACCCAGTCATGTCTGGGTCATATGGCAATTGTATATTTAAGTCATAAAAAACTACCAATCTGTTCTTCAGAGTGGCTATACCACTTTATATGAGTATTTCTTTGTCATTCTGATATAACCTATCATTCTTTGAGTGCTTTATAACTTTCTGGCACAATATGATATTCCAGGGTTACTTTTGCCTCCTCTGCTCTAGAATCGACCAGTTCCCCAAGCAGCTCTAGTTCTTTTTAGTAAACAATAGCATTTAGAAACCAAGATATGGGCTCTAGGTATGCTCATTATCAATGCATTGTGTGCACACACACACAAACACACATCTCTAAATTCATTAATTTAGAATTGATTTATCTAACCTTGAATTTATACTACTTCATTCAACTCTATTCCAGCATCACCAAGTCCATTCTGGTCTCCTCAATTTGTATATTTTTAATTCTTCTAGTAGTGAAAAACCTGGCTCCTAGTATTTTTAATACATGCAGTTTATGAATTTACTTAGTCATAAACAGAGAGTAGTTCCAACAATTTTCACCCATATCACATAAGAAATACCTACCAATTTAGTTCAGTATCTGTATATGGCAAGTAGGTAAAACAGGGTGTTAAAATTACTTGGGTTATTTCTTTTTTTCCTTATTTGATTGTAATAAAGTCATTAATAATACAGTTAGTTTCAGTTATTTATGTTTCTATCCCATTTTATAGTTTTTGTCCATCCTTGATAATATCTCTATTCCTATCTATTCATCACCTATTTCTGGTGCAATATTCTGCTTTTGGATTTGAGCCTAGTGTTATATATAAACAAAAACAAATCAGTTTTATTTTTTTAAATGTTTCAACTAAAATAGTTACAAGAAAATGATATCGTATCTCCATGATGATTAAAGTCTGTGTGGACCCTTTCAATACTGCATACTGTTGCTCACTCTTATGGGTATCATCTATTACCCTTGATGTTTATCTCTCATGTGCTTTTCTTTTGAGGGGTAGGGGATGTAAATATGTATCCCTAAACATGTTTTTGAACTTTTTTCTATCAATGGGATTAATGGTATTCAATTTGTTTCTTATTTACATTTATTTGCTTTTAATTTTTGTCTGTAATTTCAAACAGTGCTGCAATAAACCATCTTGTGCTGTCTCATTGCACTCATGAGCAACAGATTCCTTAGGTCCTTGCGGGTAGATTTGCTAGGTTATAGAGTACAGCAGGACCTTGAATATTGTTGTTCACCATAACATCAATGAAAAACATGATTCCCAGGGGCTTCTTTCTGTGTGAAGTATGTATCTTCTCCCCATGTCTGTGGGGATTTTCTCTGAATACTCTGGTTTCTTCCCACGTCCCAAAGATCAGGTTAGTGGGCAGGTCTAAATTGTCCCAGTCTGAGTGGGTGTGGAAGTGTGTATGAGTGTGCCCTGTCTAAAGTTGGTTCCCGTCTTGTGCCCTGAGCTGCTGGGATAGATTCTGGGCACCTGCAACCCTGAACTAGAACAGTTGTGTAAATAATTATCTTACCGGTTTTTATTAATGTTTTAAAAATGTATGCATAGCTCACATTTTTCAATGTTTATTATAAGTGTTTTAGGTGTTTATATAAAAGTCTGGTAATGGTTTGTGACCAGAAAGGTGCTGTAGGAACTTACCTCTAGCTTGTATCAATTAGCCTATGGTAAAAATTGATTTTGTTATGTGTTGTTTCACTTAAAATTGCAGTTTCCAAGAAACTGTCAATGCCATTAAGTGAGAGCTTACTGTACATCTTTAATTTCATGCAGACACTGTTTAGGAGCTTTTTGAAATGCTTCTACCAATTTACACTCCTACTGCAAGTAAGTAAGGGTTCTAGTTACTCTATATTCACCAGTAATCGCTATTGTGAGACAGTAAATATTTTTCAATGAAGTTTGTAAAATAATAATCTCATTTTGTTTTCATTTTCCTGAAAATGATGAGTACATTTTGACATCTTTTCATACTGGCCAGTAGGGTTTACTCTTCTGTGAGTTGCTATATGGCATCTTTTTTATATCTGTAAATCAGCTTTATAATCTTTTTCTTACAAATTTAGGAAGACTTTCTATGCTTAGAATTCTAGTCAGTTTGTAATTAGGTTTTGCAAATATCTTCTCACTATTTTGACTCCTCCACGCCCACTTGTTCAATGATGTATTTGTATGGAAAAATAATTTTAATATTCTTTTATACTTACCACTTTTTATTTATGTTTTGTATTTTATGTCTCATTTTAAAAATTATTCCCAAGCCTTACATCACAAAGATATTTATTTATATTCTAAGACTCTTATTCAGGTTAAGCAGTTGCTTTAAATTGATTCTGGCTATTATGCAAAATGGAGATCACATTTTCTTTCCCACTGTGCACTATATTGGTCAAGAATTATTTCCAAAATCATTTCCCCGTTTACCTGCAATTTACACTTATTTCATATATCTAGTTCCACATGTGCGTGAGTAACTCTGTTGGCTTTCTATTGTATTTCTTTGTTAATCTGCTCCTATACGAATGCTCACTTTTTTCATTAAAACAGGTTCATAAGATTTACTACAAAAAATTCTTCTGTTCTTCTTCAGAATTTTTTGTTTCATTTCTGCATATTAATTTTAGAATCAGCTTGTCATATTAAATTAAAATCCCTGTCAGGATTTTTCACTGAAAATATAGATGATTTTATTGAGAATTGCCACCCCCATGATATTGAAACAATGACTGAATATAATATTTATTTTTCATGTAAGTCATCTTCAATATTTTTCAATAAAGTTTCATAATTTTCTTTAAAAAATAGGAACATCTTTGTTTATACTTAATCTTAGGATTTTTTTATATTTGATGGTGAGACCAATGATAGATATATTTTTTAAAATACATTTACTGCTGTTGTTAGTATATAGAAATGCAATTTATTTTTTATGTGGATCATCCATGCTGATATGGTTTGGCTGTGTCCCCACCCAAATATCATCTTCAATTCCCATGTGTTGTGGGAGGAACCTGGAGAGAGGTGACTGAATCATGGAGGCAGCTCATTTCCGTTCTGTTCTCATGATAGTGAATAAGTCTACTGAGATCTGATGATCTAAAAAACAGGTGTTTCCCTGTGAACACTCTCTCGCTTGCTGCCATCCATGTAAAATGTGACTTGCTCCTCTTTGCCTTCCACTATGATTGTGAGGTCTCCCCAGCCATGTGGAACTGTAAGTCCATTAAAGCTCTTTTTCTTCCCAGTCTTGAGGATGTCTTTATCAGCAGTATGAAAATGGACTAATACACATGCCTTCTCGATTTCTCATTAATGCTCATCATTTGTCTGTAGATTCTCTTTTTAACTATGCCAGAAAGGAGATCTGGTACATTATGAAATAGAAATAGTGATAGCAAGTGTCTTTGTCCTATTCTTAAAACAAATGTGTCTAATGTTTTACATCATTATGACTTTGCTGTGGATTTGTGGATACTCTTTATCAGAAGAAAATTCCCCTATTTCAGTAATTTCCTAAGTTTTTTATTTTATTTATGTTTATTTATATGTACTGGTGTTAAATTCTATTAAATGCTTTTAAAGCTACTATTGAGATGATAATGTGGATTTTCTCCTTTAATCTGTTTATGTGGTGATTGCATTAACAGATTTTTATATCTAAAGCCAACTCTGTATTCCCAAGATAAAGCCAACATACAGATGACACATGTTGATTTTCAAATGAATTCCTAGATTCAGTAGCTGATATTTTGTTTAGTAATTTTGCATTAATATTCATTAGTGATATTGGCCCATAACTTTATAGTGCTGTTCTTGTATGTTTTAATATCAATGTCATGTTGGCCTTGAAATAATTAGAAAGTTCTACCTCCTTCTATTTTCAGTGGCCAACACAGCCGTACTGTTACCCACAGTTTGACTAAAGTTTAAACAGGTTTATTTATGACAATAGGTCCCTGATCTTTCTTTCCTTAAAGCAGTTGCTTTAGAAAATTTGTAATTAGAAATTCTTCCCTTGTCCCTTTGAGATGTAAGAAATAACACTAAGAGAAAAGCTAATGTAGATGACAGGGGGCGGGAGATGGATGCAGCAAACCACCATGGCATGTGTATACCTATGTAACAATTCTGCACGATCTGCACATATACTCTAGAACTTAAAGTACAATAAAAAATAAAACTAAAACACCCCCTCTATAACCTCAGAATCTGTCTCTCAAAGACCTAGGAGCCATCAATTTGAAATAAAATAAATATTGAACTCACACTGATACTTCTTCAGTCATCAATTTTCAACATTTCTGCTTAACTTAAACTCCCCAGTACCATATGTGCATATCACCTGTCCTATCTTCCCAAATAGTTATATCAATTTGGGGGAGGTAAAATGCATTAAAACTCTTGCTAAACTTACCAAACAACAATTAACATATCATTTCTTCTACTTCCCTTTTTGCTTTTGAATCATTCCAGAGTCTTCCACCCTCCTGCTCCCGTATTGTCTGACTGCTCTCTCCATATCCTCTACAGCTGACCTCCTTGCTCTTCCTTAATCTTCACCCTAGGAATTCCTTTCCCTTCTCTTTTTCATGAAAACAAATGCTTCTGTTTCTGGGTTGTATCATTTTATCCTCTTGGTTTATTTTATTTATTTATTTATTTATTTATTTTTGAGATAGAGTCTCACTCTGTCACTCAGGCTGGGTTGCAGTGGTGCAATCTCGACTCACAGCAACCTCCAACTCCCAGGTTCAAGCACTTTTCTTGCCTCAGCCTCCCAAGCAGTTGGGTTTGCATGCCCACCACCATGCCCAGCTAACTTTTTTGTATTTTTAGTAAAGACAAGGTTTCACCATGTTGGCCAGGCTGGTCTTGAATTCCTGACTTCAGGTGATTCACTCACCTCAGCCTCCCGAAATGCTGGAATTACAGGTGTGAGCCACTGCACCTGGCTGGTTTACACTCTTTGTATTTTTTTCTTTAAGATTTTGGGCATCAGTTCTAGGATGCAGGGCAGACAAAATGTCTCTACTTCACAAGTCAGAAAATATCCTCATTGTATCTTATAATTGGTTGACAAAGTAGTTAAGCACAGAATTCTGAGTTGGATAGAACTTTTATTCAAATTTTTGAAGGCATTGCCTTCTTACCCTCTATATTTAGCTATGGCCACTAAGAATTCTGAAGACAATGTGACTTTTAATTCTTTTCCTCTGTGATCTAATTTTATCACCTCCCCTAAAAGAGTCTTTTTTATTAGTAGAAATCTGAAATTTTAAGATGATTTATCTTAATAAGAATTTTATATCTTTGCTTTCTTTTACTAATGATCTATGCACTCAGAGGACCCTTTTTATCTGGAAACTCAAGTCCCTCCAGTCTAAGAAATATTTTGATTTATTCATTTTATAATTTACTCCATTTTTTTCTTTTTTCTTTCAGAAAATATTATTTTTCATTTGAAAGTTATATCTTCAGGAAGAGCCATCTAATTTTGATCTCCCTCTTTCTCTCCTTTTGCTATTGTTCATTCACTGTATATTTGTTCTATTTTTTAATTTACTTAACTCCATTGTCTAAACATTAAAATATTTCTTTTATATATTTTAATTCTCAAGAACTATTTCTTATTCTGTAATTAATTGTCCATTTATTTTATATCCTGTTTTTTCATGTATAAAATATCCTCTCTTATCTCTGATGATATTATTTGTAGTTTTTTTTTTAAGCTTTCTATCACATGGCTTGTATTTCTTCTTTTTCCACTTTTCTTGTTTTGCCTTTTCTTCTTTTTTTTTTTTTTTTTTTTTTTTTTTTTTTGAGTCAGAGTCTCACTCTGTAGCCAGGCTGGAGTGCAGTGGTGCAATTTCAGCTCACTGCAATCTCTGCTTCCTGTGTTCAAGTGATTCTCCTGCCTCAATCACCTGTGTAGCTGGGACTACAGGTGCATGCCACCATGCCCAGCTAATTTCTGTATTTTCAGTAGAGGTGGGGTTTCAACAGGCTGGCCGGGATGGTCTCGATCTGTTGACCTCATGGTCCACCCACCTCAGCCTCAAAGTTCTGGGATTATGGGAGTGAGCCACCACACCTGGCCATTTTGCCTTTTCTTTTAAGCTAATGGTTTACTAATATATCTGCCATTCTTACCTGCCTTCCATATCTAAGAATGAGACCAAGGCATTGAAAGTTTGATTGGAAACTGTGTGCATGATTAGGAATTTGGACCAGAGAAATTCAGTGGAGAGTTATCAGGCAGAAGCTCTCACATTTCATTAAGGTACCCAAAGTGTCAGAATCTCAATATATCTGAAGCAATATCTCTGAGGTAATTATATATTTTTAGATTATCCTGTAATATTCTGACTGGGTAGGGGACTGATTATAGGCCTGTTTATAGATTTTTTAAAGCTAGAATTATCTCATCTCTTATTATAAATGAGAAAGTTATTTTGAAATAGCAGAAGTCAATGGAGTATAATTCCATAAAGAAATTGTGGGGACACATTTTGGGTTTCTAAGCAAATCCCCTCACTAGGAACCTGTACTTACATTTACCATATTCTGCAATGTACTTTTTCTAGTATTCATTTTTTCTTGCTCTCTCGCACCCTAAGTTTCTGGCAATGCAAATCCTCCCTGTGGGTCTCGTCATAAGGCTGTCTCAAATCGAATTTTAAAAGGCCCCTAAGCCTCTTCCTACTTTTTGGTCCTCGTCTGGTCCTGATAACAAGCTCCTTTGACTCATCATCTATTTTGCAATGCAAGTCTCTTTATCACTACTTAGGACCAGGCCGTGGATCTGGCACCAGTCTCTGCTTCGTGAAAAGTCCAGTAAACATAGTCCAGAGTCTCTCAGTAGTTTTCTTGGAGCTCCTTTCACACATTTTAGAATGATTATTAATCAGTCCCTTTCCTTTTCCCATGGGGGAAATGTTGCAAAGAGATTTTCTCTGAAAATAAAACGCTGTCTCGGCATTTCAAATCTTTTATACACTCTCAAGGTAAAAGTTGAGCTACAGAAAACAAACTGGCCTTCAACACACTTCCTTTCAGTTTTTCTTACGTGGTTCAGCATCTGGCTATTAGACATAGTGTTTGGTCTAGACACCTAAAGCTTCAGACACAACGGAAACGGAATCTTAATTTAAGATCCTGTTACCTTCTCCTTTATCTATCAAATGAATTATTTCTAAAAAAATACATAAATAAGAAGATTATTGCTTACAGGTATGTTCTGGCCAGAATATAATATTTCTGCATATTTTCATATCATCCAGAAGTTCATCTTGTTTTTGTTATGTTGTATTTCAATTTGTTTTTGACTTTTGGTATTTGTAGATTTCACCCTTTTGGTTCTTCCCTCTGTGGTCAAGTTTAAGGCAGAGAAAATCCCACTTTAATATCATGTTTTGTGGGGACTTTCACATGATCTTCATGAAATCAGTATATTCGCTTTGTTTGGTTTATTATCCCCCAATGTTCCATGATTGGAGGTCTCTCCAAACCAGGGTTTTGAGTGAAAACTCTTTTCTTCTGCCCCAGTAGGAGAAGAATTGCCATCTTGCTATGACTGTTAAGGAAGAACTATAAAGCATAAATTGCACCTTAAACTGACCCTTAACCAATTTTTTGCCTTTCACATCGCCTTTAAAGGTATCCGGTGCCATCAAACTGGTGTCTGTACACCAGACATCTTTAATGGGCTACCACTTTATCAACCTCTGCAGTAATCTGACCTTCTCAGACACCAACTTAACTCATTTACAAAAGAACTGGTTGTGCAATCCCATGTCAAAGTTTTTATTGCTTCTTTTAAGTCATCAAACTAATTTCATCCAAGGTAGAGTTGAGTAGCCACCTAAACTTTCAATAAAATTAGTATACTAGCTTTCTATTTCTGGAAAAAGAAAGGTATTCCTACTGATCATGATCTCATTTCCTAAAAAGACTGAGCAGTTATGCCTTAATGCACAGATCCTCACACTGACACATTCTTAGTTGTCTGGAAGCATTTTACTGTATTTTGGATGTAATATATTTTAACTGTCTATTGGCACAGATTTATGTTACCCAAATAACAGGACTGACAGTGGTCCTGTCAAAGTTTCCTCTTAGTAATTTCAACTGGGAAAATTTTATCTTGTTTTCCAAAATTTTTTAAGGAAAGGTTTCTTGAAACACAAAAGATCCTAATTCTTATATTCAGTGTTGATCTATGAAATAAGCTTAAGGGGATTTCATTTGCACGTCTCACCAAGGGGCTGCCACATGTATTAGCTCATTAGCCCTCCATTATTTCCCTTTTCCCTGGAGATGACTATTCCAAAATAGGTTTAAACTGATCATTTCCTCCTTTAACTCACCCCAAGTCTAACGCTAATCATAAGTAGAATCACTGGACTGCAAAATTAGCATGAATATAGATGAAGGGAGTCAGTATTTACTGAACATCTCCCATGTTTCAGGCACTAGGCTAGGTACTTTATATGCATCGTAAATAAAGTAATTTTCAAACAATCCAAAGAAGTAGGTACTATCTTCTAATTTTCTGAGATTAATAATGAGGAACTGGAGGATTGAAAAGCACGGTCTTATAGTGAGTAAGTTGTGGTCCCAATACTAAATACTAAAATATGTTCCTTTCCCTTCAAATCCCATGCTTCATGCTTTACATAGCTTTTCACAAAGGTCAACATGGAGTAAAAGACCCTCCAATTTCACAGGTAATCTCTTGAGGGCTGACTAATTTATGCAACCTGCTCATGGCTTCTTTGGGGAGAGCTTCATCCTCTATGAATAAATGAAACTTAATTTTCTTGCCTGAGCAGATAGAAAAGTTATAATTCAATTTGTAAGGACTGTCAGAGAACCAAAAGCATCTCTCTCTCCCACATGTATGCATGTTCATAAACACACACACACACACACACACACACACACACACACACGTCACATCAGATGACCCCCACAAAGCAATTACATTATACTGGATTTGAGTGAATAAACTATCAATCCTAAGAGCCATAAATAAAGGCAGAAAGCAGATTTTGACTATGACCCAAATAATTTATCTTATTATTATTATTTTTCTGCTTAAAAACAGGTGTGTAGGTTACACTTGTATTCTGTGCTTGGATGTAAATCACGTAAAATTTTAATAAAGTCAAACTTCAAGTTGCTACATCAATTTCAGTGAGCTGGAGAAGACAAAAAAAAAACATAAAAGGAATGAGCGCTGTTTATAAATATTGGCAAATTAATATATACTAATGATGTTTTTTCAAGACTTTGATTTGATATTGTGATAACCCATTCTTCGTTAAATGAATATGGGAACATGTTCATAATACTTATTAATATAAATAATTCTTTTTATAGCCTAGATGGTTTTATTAGTAAAACTACTCCCAGTCCCTGGAAAGGCAAAGGAAGACATTATTATTAAATGAACACTTTTTAAATTTAAATATCCGTCCTAATGCCTTCTACTTCTTTGGCATGAAAACTGTTATATTTGTGGAAGTGTAGACAGGTTCAATAAAATACAATTTTCTGGCCCTATTTCTCCTTTTAAATAATAATTCCTCAGAGATGAGAGGTTTGAGAATGAGAAACTAAGATTATTATCTATATTTTGGTTTATTTTTGGTAGAAGCATAAGAAATACATAAATGATTTTTGACCCTTCTCTCCTTTAATAAAGTGATAAATTCAAACTGTTGATCTAAAATGTCATCTAAGGAAATGCACACTGAGTTCACCTTGTTTTGTGGATGAAGAAAAACATATGAACATCACTAACCCACGCACATGAAATGCACAGATGCAGACACAAGATTGAAGTCAACTCAAAACTTATTGTAAAGTCAAAAAGTGAAGGATAATACATTATGATAAATCTTTTTTATCAGATATGGTTTATATATGTAAGAACTATAGATGTTTAACTGGTCAACTTAATAAGAATAATCATTCTACAATAGACTTTACTATTCTCTTAAAATTTTATCATTTTTAAACATTGTACTATTAATGTGTCTGCATCTGATAATCTAACCTCAGGTTTTCAAAGATAAGAACATTTATTTATTCAAAAGCAAAATTAACTTTGGACATAAATAACAACATAGAGACCTCACAGTCAATTGAATCTATACAAAAAGATAGCAATTTGTAAGATACTACTATGACTTTGACCACTAATATATTTATGTCCTGCTTTAAATCTTCAATCGGTCTTTTCCATCTGTCAAAATTTTATGGCTACTGAAAGATAAAGGCTCTGTTGCTATGGTAATTATTCTATTACCTAGGTGACAGTATTCAAATGATGTCATTACTAAAGTGATCTAACTCATGAAACATTTTTAGGTTTTGTTATGGATAGGCAGAGAGAAAACTGATTAGTGATACAAATTCAAGAAGGTTAGAAGAATGTCACTTTTCCTAATACACAGGGTACTCATAAATAAGAATTAGAAGGTAAATGCTAAAATGATTTACTCCAATTATCTCTGCTTACCACTGGGTCAATATCCTCACCAGCATTTCACAAAGCTAAGAGAAGAGAAAGAAAGATTGCATGTGCAGGGAAAAATAAAAAGATAGTAAGGTGTTCTACTGAAAGAATAGTAGAAAAGATGTCCTATTTTAAAAATATTTCCCCTATCTCTTTAGTTGAATCTCATGTGTGTAGTTATAAAAAAAAATGCACTTTTATTTTTGTACCATGATCTAATTCTTAAACAGAGAGCTGTATACAAAGAGATACAGAGAAGGACACAGAGGAGGAGAGGGAAATAGGAAATTAGGTGGAGAAAACAGCAGAAAAGATCAGAAACAGGGTTATAGGTCACTGTTCAGAATATGATAAAAGGGAAATCAGAAAGCAAAAAGGAGGCAGCAAGAAGGGTGAATCAGAGTTTCAAAAGTTTGTCAAACTTCAATAGGACTTGTTAGGAGGTGAATGCCCTGTGACCAGAACTGATTCTGTCTCATGCAAAGGACTTTTAGATGTTGTCAGACATACAGCATGATACTTTCCAAGCTCACCAAACAGGTAAGGTTGTACAAATTGTTCCCAAGAGACAGAACAACTGATCAGATACTTTGGGAAATGTCTTTTGAGCTCAGAGGATTCTATAGCCAACCATGCTCTAATGACTGCAGATGAATTACCGCCCACCAAAGGAAAGACATACCAACATTTCCTTTATGAAGAGGGTAAAGCATTTCTTCAGAGAGGATCTAATTCTCTTTTTTTTTTTTTTAAAGAAAGAAAAAGAGAGGAAAGAAAGTGAGAGTGAAAGAAAGAAAAAAAGAATGTACGAGAGAGAAAGAGGAAGAGAAAGAGGGAGAGAGAACGGGATTCTTGTTCTAATTCTCTTTTCTTGTGTTTTGGTGTTCTTGTCTACATATTGGCTTACCTTGTTCTCTGATAGAATAAGGGTTGGATTATGAAGCTTGAAGAGAATAGAGAAGTATATTTTATAGGTAAGGGAAGAGGTCCAGAGAGGTTCCTTGCCTTGTGGAATGATGACTGTAGTTAATAACACCATGTTGTGTATTTGAAATTTGCTAAGAAAGTAGATCAAGTGTTCTTAGCACAAAAAACGGAACTATGTGAGGTGATGTTAATTAACTTGACTGTGATAATTATTTCACAATGTAGATGCATATCAAATTTTTATGTGTACATCTTATATACAATTATAATTTGTCAATTACACCTCAATAAACATGGAAAAAACTCCAAGTTGTAAGACAAGTGTACACCATTTAGTCATCTAATACCTATTCAAGGCTTGAATCCCTGCTAACGCCTGCTAGCCTCTCAGTCTGACACTGCGGAGCACAGGAATTCATTACAGCAGGAGGGAGCACATTTCATTATGGCCAAGTTGACACAATCCATTAAGGATAAGGCAGTTATATAAACCTATGAGAAAAACAAATCTATGAGGACTTAATGTATTGGTCTCTCATGATATTTAAATTTTGTAACACAAACATGGAAAGAGCAAAGTTTTCCCCAAAAGCTCAAATGGCGGAACTCCAGGCACCAAGATAGTTAGGTGGTGGGAGGACAGGGGAAGGGGAATTTCTCCTAGAACCTGCACAAATTACACTGTGGGGGGGTGGGGGAGGTCACTGCTCTCTTTATTTATGTCTATAGCTTGTTTGGCTTAATTGGGGAGGGTGTGCTTACACACTGTGCACACATTTATTTTCTGGAAACAATATGAATCAGGCAGAATAGGAATGGATGATAGCCAAAAGCTCAACCAGAGAAACAACAGCTGCTAGGGCATCACCTCACTTTGTGAAAACCGGTAATGGACCCATTAATTGCGGTGTTTTAGGCAACTCCCAGAGCTAATGTGAAAGCCATTCTGTGATTAATAATTAGCCTTTATTCAATTAACAGCTTCATGCATCTTGTTCTTGGTACGTATTATATGTATTATACGACTTGACATTGCACTTAGGACACAGTTTTCACAAGAAAATATGGCATGGCAACAATATTACTTTATAAATGCCCATTCGTTTCAAATTCTAACAGGTTTTGTTCTTTCCCCAAGGGATGTGGGAGGACATAGCAAAAGCTGGAATCTAAATGTCTAAAGCTCACAGTAATGTGTCAGATTGAACCACCAACTTCATAAATCAAGCTCATTAACAGCATCTGATAAAGCTTATCTGCCTCACATCACCAGGGAGGCACTAGCTAGCAGGGCCTTTGTAGACAGAATTTCAGCAGATACCATCATTAGAACTCAGTAAAATAGCCATCCACGGAACAGCTTGCAGCAGTTGCTTCTGCATCGTAATTACAGAAATGATTACGGTAGCAAATATTAAAAATGGTGCAGTTATGCATAATTTCTACAACATCTAATTTACCAGCAGTAAAAACAGTAATATAAGCATTGCCCAGTGATGGGACAAAGCAATTTTCAGTCAAGATGTCTAAAAATAACATCAGTTTTTTTACAGCTGGATTCATTGTTAACATGGTTTGCTTAGTCTCCTGCTTGAGAGAGCTTCATCAAGACCTGGGTGACAATTGTGTTAGCTAACATGTGATTCTAATGGACTTTTAAGACAAAATAATATGACTTCTGGATTCCCTGAAAAGCTACAGCTTTGTTAAAGGCCACCCACAGAAGGTAATAAAGTCTCATAAGAAAGGCACCACTTGTTTCAGCCAGGGAACAAAATTACGTATTTAAATTCAACATGAGCTACTTCCTTGGAGCCCCCGTTTCCCATCCTGGCACTTTGTGCTCCTATCCAATCACCTGTCTCCACCTGATATTCTACTACTTTGGATCCGCGCTAGTGCTATTCTATTATAGTTTAAGCTCTTGGATGGAAGGGACTGTAACTGATTCATGTTCCTAATCTCTCCCTCCCCAGAGAATCCAGCACCATCCTAAGCACAAAGTAAATGGTATACATGTTTGTCAAATTAAACCTGAGCTGTGAGGTTATACAACATAAATTAAACATTACTCAGAAATGTTAGAACAAACATAACATACAATGTCTGTACCTAGATGAGATTGAATTTTTTCACTGAAAGCAATAGTTCTCAATCCTGGCTGCTCATTGTATCATCTGTATGGCTTTAAGACAACTAAGGTGCCATCCTACACCATTTCAATCAGAATTTCTGAGACTGAGGCCTGAACATACAGAGTTTTAAAGCTTCCCTGAAAGAACCAAGGTTGAGAATCACTGACTTAAAGGGTATGAGTAAACATATACTGGGAGTGTAAATATGGAAAAGAACTAATTTACTAGAAGTGAAGAAATAGCTTCCTTTGTTCTATGTCTTTGGGAATGTGCTAATTCTCTGAGTTTCATTTGGTCCCACTATGAATTTAAGGGAGTTCATTACATATGCTGTAATTCATAATTATTTTTCAGAACAAAATTACATGAGTATATTGCAACACCACCACCAGAAACACCAGTCTAGTGCCTAGCTATTGGCTTAATGAGTCACAGTTCCCAGTGGGAACCAGGAATTCATCTTTCTAAAACGCTTCCCACGTCACAAAATTGCTCTTTGGATAAAAATGACAAGGAAGGATTACTTTTGCGGTCTAATTTAGGAATACAAATAAACAATGGGAAAACAAAATATTTCTAAAAAGCAGTATAGTCCAGATCTTGATTGCTAAATATCATTCTCCAACAAGCTTTTTCTTTGAGGAAACTCCCTGGAGAAATACTAATTCTAAGATTGAGAAGAGTATTATATAGGATAAGCTTGGAGCATCTTATATGGCCAGAAAATAAGAAAATGTTCAAAAACATAACTTAAGTGGACATGCCAAATGGAACAGGAGCCAATATGAAAGAATTGCCAGTGGCCAAACATGGATCAGTCTGAGCAACATAATAAATAGCAAAGTATTAAATGATAACCACAAGTATAAAATAAATATTTTCTATAGATTGA
Source organism: Cacajao melanocephalus (assembly GCA_963573385.1). Lineage (NCBI taxonomy): Eukaryota > Metazoa > Chordata > Mammalia > Primates > Pitheciidae > Cacajao > Cacajao melanocephalus. Next base: position 66,749 of record CAUYLG010076679.1, read on the forward strand.
ATCTTGATGTCCTTGTCCAAATTCCTATATTAAAACCTACTACTCAATGTCATGGTATTATCAGAAGTCAGGTCTTTGGGAGGTGATTAGGTGATGAGAGTGCAGCCCTCATATATGACATTAGTGACCTTCTTAAACAGACTACAGAGAATGCCCTCACCCCCTTTCAGCATGTGAGGACACAACAAAAATGCACCCATCTACAAAGCAGGACATGGGCTTTCACCAGACGGCAAATTTGCAAGTGCCCTGACCTTGGACTTCCCAGCCTCCAAAACTGTCAGAAACAAATGTTGGTTGTTTATAAACCACCTAGTTTATGGTGTTTTGTTTTATCATCCCAAACAAAGAAGACAATATCCATGGATCCATATTAATATAAATGAGTAACTAAAAATTTGGACAAAGGGACAAATTTCCCTTAGAGAATTTCAAAAAAATTATGTAGATATCTCTTCCTCTAAGAGGTGCAGTATCACTTCCATCATACTGGGTGTGGGCTGCATTTGGTAACTCCTTCTAAAGAAAGAATGGAAAGAAAAATCATCTCTTTACAGTGATTATTTGAACCTGAACCTAACAATTACAGTTAATATCACCAGTGATGTCATGCTGCTATCACATATCCCCTGGTAGAATGAGATGGGATGGACATGTCACCTGTGAGGTCTTCCTACTCCAAAACCATAACTCCTGTCTGATCGTAACAGAAACATCAAACAAACCCAAACTGAGGAACATTCTAGAAAACACCAACCATGCCTTAATATGGCCTACATCAAGAAAAACAGGAAAGACTGAGACACTGTCACAGAGTGAGGACACATGATGATTACATGAAATGTAATACTCTGAACTGTAGCTGGAAATAGAAAAGGGCATTTGTGGAAACACTGGTAAAATTTGAACAAATTCTGTAGTTTAATTAATAGTAATGCACCAATGTTAATTTCTCAATTTCACAAATGTATCATACTTAATATAAGATATTAACGTTAGAGAAACTGCATAATAGATATATGGGAACATTATGTACTATTTTTGTAAATTTAATCTAAATCTAAAAATATTCAAAAGTATAAAGGTTTAAAAAATTGTATTCAAAGAAATTAATTTAGGCATGAAAATATGGTCATTATAGAAATTTCTTACCTTTAGAGCAAAGATATTTAAAATGTTTGAGATATAAAATCTTTGCTACTGATTCCTTGTTAACTTGGACAATAAATATTTTGCATATGTTTATATATTTATATATTCATATTTAATATATTAAATATTCAACCTTTAAAAATAATTTATACTTTTCATTAAACCAGTATGGACCTAAAAGACTGCAAAGTGTACATTATACTTGATGCCACAACTGAGCATCTCTTGCACCCCTTCCTAGGACTATTTAGCAGAGAGGCCCGCTTTCTCATTTAAAAAATAAACCTAGGTCAGACGCATATAATTAAGGGCCCTGGAGGAGTGACAATTCTGGAGGAACCTACCATAGGGCTGCAATGTGTTGTAAATGCTTCATAATTGGTTCATACAATGTTTTTTCTTGAGGCTTAAATTCTATCTCAGAACAGAACTATATACCCACGCGTACTAGTGGATGTTTAGTACACATGTTTTTATATTTTTATTTTTTTTTAGAGACAGGGTCTCACTCTGTCACATAGGCTAGAGTACAGTGGTGCGATCATAGCTCACTGCAGCCTTGAACTCCCCCTAGGCTCCAGTGATCCTTCTGCCTCAGACTCTTGAATAGCTGGGAGTCCAGGCACATGCCACCATGCCACGCTAATTTTTAAATGTTTTGTAAAGATGGGGCCTCACTACATTGTTCAGGCTAATCTAGAATTCCTGGCCTCAAGCAATGCTGCCACTTTAGCCTCTCAAAGTACTGAGATTACAGATGTGGGCCATTGCACTCTAGTGCATCCTTTTGCTGTGTTATTTTACAAAGTTAAAGTTTCTCCAAATGAAAAGGAAATTTCCTTAGCTAAAATTTCAAATTAGAAATTTCTTTGCAATTTTTTCTGGTTTCACAAGCTAGTATTTTCAAAAAGCAACCTACCCACCCTGTTACTTGTATCCAATATCAAGCCTTTTAACTGGTCTCTCTTGTCCTCTTAGGTTGAGCTCCTTCCTGTTTTCAGGATATTCATTTTGCGCTACCAGTGGTCACTCTGAGTTCAAATGTGAGTTTGTCACTTCCTTTGGTACAACCCTCTCATGGCTATCTACTGTTTACATGTTAAGCCCAAAGTTTTCAGCTTGCCCCACTAAGTTCTCCCTTGCCTGACTCCTACTAATTTTCTAGAAACTGTGCAAAAGGAAGTAGCAGCCATTTCCATCTTAATACCTTATGCTCTAATATTTCTAAAACACTTATGCCTAAACACACAACAAGTCTGTATGACTCAGTGCCTTCCCTCTTGTGGTTCCTTTTGTTTTTTTCCTTTCTTTAACTGGCAAGTCTATAATTATATTTCAGTATTAATTTGAGGTGTCCCTAACAATACTCCTCCAACCATCCTCCTCCTGCTATAAACAAGCATTGCCTCACCTTTCTGCTTCCATATCACCCTTAGGTATACCACTATCGCAACACTCATCATGCTGGCTTTTAGTCTTCGTTATACAAATATCTTTCCTTCCACTAGACAGTAAGCTGCCGTCTTATTCATCTTTGTATCCCCAGGGAAGACTACAGGGCCTGGTACACAGAAGGGATTCAAAACTTTACCAAACTGTTCAAAATAGAAATTCCTGCTCATTTAAACTAAAATAAACATTTTATTCCTCAAGGGGTCCTCTAATTATCTAGAGTCACAACGTATCTTCAGGGCTAGATTCAAGCATTACCCCCCTTCATGCATGCTTCATAATCAACAATGTTACAAATCTGCATCCCCTGTCAATTTTTTTCTGATAAGCATCAATCTTGTATCTTTTTAATTCGACTTGAATTTCCAATAGATACCTTAAATAAAATCTGTTTTTCAAGAATTCTTCCACTATGCTTGCTTAAATGAGATCTTCATTCCTTTATGTTCTGGGTGTTATGCCAGAGCTGAGCATATAACTCTGAGCAAAATCAATCCCTGACCTTAAGGAGTTTATAGTCTCATAAAATATTACATAGAGGGAGCCATGTTTCCTATGGCGGAACTAAGCACCACATGCTGCTAGAGAACAGGGAAGAGCTCTTAAGTCAGGGAAGATGACCCTGGAGCTGGGATTTGAAGGATGGTTGAAAATTACCTGGAAGGAGAAAAAGAGCATCACAAGTAGAGAGAGAATCAAATGAGAAGGAGAAGTATGTGAAAGTAACGCTGGCAGGAGGCAGCTCAATTGGTATGAAGATCTTATAGCAGGTGATGTGTCTGGGATGAATGGCACACGTGTGAATGTGTAGGGACATTAGGTGAGATATAAACCTTGAAGGCTCTTGTGATTAATTATGCATAGTGTTCCATTATTGGAACGCTAAGCTTGTGAGAGTCTTTTATATCCTACTGCTCAAGGTCATTGCCAAGGTCTAATTTTTCACACACAAAATATTGCAGCTTTCAACATAAATGGGTTGAGTTTAGAAATTCAAGTTTTTGTCTGGAGGTAATCAGGAGGATATTGTTGAATTTTAATCATATTTAAATATTAGAAAAGTCTCTGAAGCCAAGTGGTCTAGCTCATTGGATACCACCCCCATGTAGCCACACAAGCTAAGATTCACTGGCTTGAAATTCTCACTGCCAGCACAGAAGTCTAAAGTCGATGTGGGATGCTCCAGCTTGGTTGGGGGAGAGGTGTGTGCCATTACTGAGGCTTGAGTAGGTGGTTTTCCCCTCACCGTGTAAACAAAGACACTGTGAGGGGAAAACCACTGTAACTCTGCACAGCCGCCATAGCCATACTACCTCTCTAGATTCCTCCTCTCTGGTAGGGCATCTCTGAAAGAAAGGCAGCAGCCCCAGTCAGGAGCTTATAGATAAAATTTTCATCTCCCTGAGACAGAGTACTTGAGGGAAGGGGCAGCTATGGACACAGCTTCAGCAGACTTTAAACATTTCTGCCCGCTGGCTCTGAAGAGAGCAGTGGATTGAGCTCTGCTAAGGGACAGACTGCCTGCTCAAGTGGGTCCCTGACTCCAGTGACTTCTGACAGGGAGGTACCTCCCAGCAAGAGTTGATAGACACCTCGTACAAGAGAGCTCTGGCTAGCATCTGCCACGTGCCCCTCTGGGACAAAGCTTTCAGAGGAAGGAAAAGGTAGCAATCTTTGCTGTTCTGCAGCCTTGGCTGGTGATACCCAGGCAAACAGGGTCTGAAGTGAACCTCCAGCAAACCCCAGCAGATCTGCCGCAGAGGGGCCTGACTGTTACAAGGAAAACTAACAAACAGAAAGGAATAACATCAACATCAAAAAAAAAGGACAGCCACACAAAAACTCCATCCGAAGGTCACCAACATCAAAGACCAAAGGTAGATAAATCCACCAAAATGAGGAAAAACCAGCACAAAAGGCTTAAAATTCCAAAATCCAGAATGCTGCTTCTCCTCCAAAGGATCACAACTTCTCACCAGCAAGGGAACAAAACTGGATGGAGAATGAGTGTGATGAATGGACAGAAGTATGCTTCACAAGGTGGGTAATAACAAACTCCTTTGAGCTAAAGGAGCATGTTTGAACCCATGCAAGGAAGCTAAGAAACTTGAAAAAAGATTACAGGAATTGCTAACTAGAATAGCCAGTTTAGAGAAGAATATAAATTATCTGATAGAGCTGAAAAACACAGCACAAGAACTTTGTGAACAATATGCAAGTATCAATAGCCCAATCAAACAAGCAGAAGGAAAGATATCAGAGACTGAAGATCAACTTAATGAAATAAAGCATTAAGACAAGATAAGAGAAAAAAAGAATAAAATGGAATGAACAAAGCCTTCAAGAAATATGGGGCTATGTGAAAATACCAAACCAAAGTTTGATTGGTGTACCTGAAAATGATGGGGAGAATGGAACCAAGTTGGAAAACACTCTTCAGGATATTATCCAGGAGAACTTACCCAACCTAGCAAGGCAGGCCAACATTCAAATTCAGGAAATACAAAGAACACCACAAATATACTCCTTGAGAATAGCAACCCCAAGACACATAATCATCAGATTCACCAAGGTTGAAATGAAGGAAAAAAATGCTAAGGGCAGCGAGAGAGAAAGGTTGGGTTACCCACAAAGGGAAGCCCATCAGACTCACAGCAGATCTCTCTGTAGAAACCCTATAAGCCTGAAGAGAGTGGGTGCCAATACGGAATACTTTTAACGAAAAGAATTTTCAGCCCAGAATTTCATATCCAGCCACACTAAGCTTCATAAGTGAAGGAGAAATAAAATCCTTAATGGACAAGCAGATGCTGAGAGATTTTGTAACCACCTGGCCTGCCTTACAAGAGCTCCTGAAGGAAGCACTAAATATAGAAAAGAAAAACTGGCACCAGCCACTGTAAAACATACCAAATTGTAAAGAGCATCAACACTATGAAGAAACCACAACAGCTAATAGGCAAAACAACCAGCTAGCATCAGAATAGCCGGATCAAATTCACACATACCAATATTAACCTTAAATGTAAATGGGCTAAATGACCCAGTTAAAAAACACAGACTGGCAAATTAGATAAAGAGTCAAGACCCATCGGTGGGCTGTACTCCAGAGATCTATCTCATATGCAAAGACACACATAGGCTCAAAATAAAGGAATGGAGGAGTATTTACCAAGTAAATAAAAAGCAGAATAAAAGCAGGGGTTGTAATCCTAGCCTCTGATAAAAAAGATTTTTAACCAACAAAATCAAAAAAGACAAAGAGGGGCATTACGTGATGGTAAAGAAATGAATACAACAAGAAGAGCTAACTATCCTAAACATATATGCACCAATACAGGAGCACCCAGATACATAAAGCAAGTTCTTAGAGACCTAAACAGAAACTTAGACTCCCACAAAATAACAGTGGGAGACTTTAACACACAACTGTCAATATTAGACAGAATAACGAGACAGAAAATTAACAGAGATATTCAGGACTTGAACTCAGCTCTGAACCAAGAGGACCTAATAAACATCTACACAACTCTTCACCGCAAATCAAAAAAATATATATTCTTCTCAGCACCATATCGCACTTATTCTAAAATTGACTGCATCACTGGAAGTAAAACACTTCTCAGCAAATGCAAAAGAACAGAAATCATAACAAACAGTCTCTCAGACCACAGTGCAATCAAATTAGAACTCAGGATTAAGAAACTCACTCAAAACCACATAACTACATAGAAACTGAACAACCTGCTCCTGATTGATAGCTGAGTAAATAACAAAATTAAGGCAGAAATAAAGATGTTCTTTGAAACCAATGAGAACCAAGACACAACGTGTCAGAATCTCTGGGACACATTTAAATCAGTGTCTAGAGGGTAATTTATAGCACAAAATACCCTCAGGAGAAAGCAGGAAAGATCTAAAATCAATACCCTAACATCACAATTGAAAGAACTAGAGAAGCAAGAGCAAACAAATTCAAAAGCTAGCAGAAGACAAGAAATAACTAAGATCAGAGCAGATCTGAAGGAGACAGAGACACAAAAAACCCTTCAAAAAATCAATGAATCCAAGAGCTAGTTTTTTTGAAAAGATCAAGAAAATAGAACACTAGCCAGAATAATAAAGAAGAAAGGAGAGAAGAATCAAATAGACAATAAAAAATGATAAAGGGGATATCATCACTGACCCTATAGAAATACAAACCACCAACAGAGAATACCATGAACACCTCTATGCCAGTGAACTAGAAAATCTAGAAGAAACAGATAAATTCCTGCACATATACACACTCCCAAGACTCAACCAGGAAGAAGTCAAATCCCTGAATAGACTAATAACACGTTCTGAAATTGAGGTAGTAATTAATAGCCTACCAATCAAAAAAAGGCCAGGACCAGACTGATTTGCAGCCAAACTCTACCAGAGGTAGAAAGAGGAGCTGATACCATTTCTTCCAAAACTATTCCAAACAATAGAACAAGCAGGACTCCTCCCTAAATCTTTTTATGAGGCCAGCATCATCCTAATACCAAAACCTGGCAGAGACTCCACTAAAAAAGAAAATTTCAGGCCAATATCCCTGATGAACATTGATGTGAAAATCCTCAGTAAAATACTGGCATACTGAACCCAGCCGCATTTCGAAAAACTTATCCACCACGATCTAGTCAGCTTCATCCCTGGGATGCAAGGCTGGTTCAATATATGCAAATCAACAAACGCAATCCATCACACAAACAGAACCAATGGAAAAAAACACATGATCATCTCAATAGATGCAGAAAGGGCCTTTGAAAAAAAATTCATCACCCTTCATGCTAAAAACTCTCAATAAACTAGGTATTGTTGGAACATATCTCAAAATAATAAGAGCTATTTATTACAAACCCACAGCCAATATCATACTGAATGGGCAAAAGCAGGAAGCATTCCCTTTGATGACAAGCACAAGACAAGGATGTCGTTTCTCACCTCTCCTATTCAATACAGTAATGTAAGTTCTAGCCAATACATTCGAGCAAGAGAAATAAATAAAGGGTATTCACATAGGAAGAGAGGAAGTGAAATTGTCTGTTTGCAGATGGCCTGTTTGTATATTTAGAAAACCCCATTGTATCAGCCCCAAATCTCCTTAAGCTGATAGGCAATTTCAGCAAACTCTCAGGATACAAAATCAATGTGCAAAAATCACAAGAATTCCCATACACCAATAACAGACAGAGAAGCAAATAATGAGTGAACTCCCATTCACAATTGCTACAAAGAGAATAAAATACCTAGGAATACAACTTACAAGGGATGTGAAGGAGATCTTTAAGGAGAACTACAAACCACTACTCAAGGAAATAAGAGAGGACACAGACAGATGGAAAAACACTCCATGCTCATGGTTAGGAAGAAACAATATTGTGAAAATGGCCATACTGCCCAAAGAAATTTATAGATTCAATGCTATCCCCACCAAACTACCATTGACTTTCTTCACAGAATTTTAAAAAATACTTTAAATTTCACATGGAACCAAAAAAGAGCCCATATAGCCAAGAAAATCCTAAGCAAAAAGAACAAAGATGGAGGCATCATGCTACCTGGCTTCAAACTATACTACAAGGCTACAGTAACCAAAACAGCATGGTACTGGTACCAAAAGAGATATAGAGACCAATGGACCAGAACAGAGGCTTCTGAAGTAATGACACACATCTACAACCATCTGATCTTTGACAAACCTGATAAAAACAAGCAATGGGGAAAGGATTTCCTATTTAATAAATGGTATTGGGAAAAGTGGCTAGCCATATGCAGAAACTGAAACTAGACCCCTTCCTTACACCTTATACAAAAATTAACTCAAGATGGATTAAAGACTTAAATGTAAGACCTAAAACCATAAAAGCCTTAGAAGAAAACCTAGGAAATACCATTCAGGACGTAGGCATGGACAAAGATTTCATGACTAAAATACCAAAAGCAATGGCAACAAAAGCCAAAATAGACAAATGAGATCTAATTACACTAAAGAGCTTCTGCATTGCAAAAGAAACAATCCCCAGAGTGAACAGGAAACCTACAGAATGGGAGAAAATTTTTGCCGTCTATCCATCTGACAAAGGGCTAATATCCAAATTCTACAAGGAACTTAAACAAATATACAAGAAAAAAAACAACCCCAGCCAAGAGTGGGTGAAAGATATGAACAGACACATAAAAGAAGACATTTATGTGGCCAACAACATATGAAAAAATGCTCTTCATCACTGATCATTCAAGAAATGCACATCAAAACCACATTGAGATACCATCTCATGTCAGGTAGAATGGCAATCATTTAATGTCAGGAAACAACAGATCCTGGAGAGGATGTGGAAAAACGGGAATGCTTTCACACTGTTGGTGGGAGTGTAGATTAGTTCACCCATTGTGGAAGACAGTGTGGAAATTCCTCAAGGATCTAGAACCAGAAATAGCATTTGATCTAGCGATCCCATTACTGGGTATATACCCAAAGGATTATAAATCATTCCACCATAAAGATACATGCACATGTATGTTTATTGTAGCACTATTTATAATATCAAAGACTTGGAACAAACTTAAATGCCCATCAATGATAGAATGGATAAAGAAAATGTGTCACATGTACACCATAGAATACTATGTAGCCATAAAAAAGGATGAATTCATGTCCTTTGCAGGGACATGGATGAAGCTGGAAACCATCATTCTCAGCAAACTAACAGAAGAAGAGAAAAAAAAAACACTGCATGTTCTCATTCATAAGCGGGGGCCAAACCATGAGAACATATGGACACAGGGAGGGGAACATTACACACCGGGGCCTGTTGGGGGTGGGGGGACTAGGTAAGGGATAGCATTAGGATAAATACCTAATGTAGATGACAGGCTGATGGGTGCAGCAAACCACCACAGCATGTGTATACCTGTGTAACAAACCTGCATGTTCTGCACATGTATCCCAGAACTTAAAGCCTATATATACAAAAAAAAAAAAAAAAAAAAGAAATAAAAAAAGAAAAGTCTCTGAAGATGCTGAGAGGAGAAAGAAAAAAAGTAAGGTGGAGAGAACAAAGACAACATAAACAGTTACAATTATATAGGCAAGAAATTAGGGTGCAAATAAAAGAATGACAATGGGTATAGAAAGTAAGGGAACCAAGCAAAGGTAACATATGGGGCACTTGGTGAGTAGGGGTTGAGTCCATAGGAGGTATCTAAGAAGATCCTAGGTTTCTGACGTGGACAGTTGGTGCTATTTCAAAAGACAGGGGATACAGGAAGAGGAGCAGGTTTGAAAAAGTGAGTTATGTTTTAAACTTGTTTGGGTCAAGCCCCTATTGGCATTCAAACAGAAAATGTATTTGGATAGTTTCTAGCATTGGCCAAGTGGTACAATTAACAATAACTCATTGAGATTTCATGCATTTGGGTAGTATCACCCAAAGTGAAAAGAAAGAAATACCTAAAAATGAAATCTCAACGAACATCAACATTTAAACAAAGAAAAGAGAAAGAGGAACCCTAAATGATAAATGAGAAGGCACAAACAGAAGGTAAGAGCAGACCAGGAGAGTGTAACAGAGTATTATCAGAAAAATAAATAGAGGAGCAATTATGAAGATGAATGATGTGTCTAATCAACAGTGTCAGAGCCCACAGAGAGATGAAGCAAGTGAAGATTAAAACTATTTCTCGCTGACATATTTTTAATCATTTGCTTAGTTTATATAAAATACTTATATGTGTCTTACTCAAATGTTGAGATTGGCTTTAATTTGGTATGTATAAATGGTTTTTATGACAAAAGAGGAAACTGGTTTTATTACTTTTCTCAACTCACCATAATCTGGAAGATGCTGTCATCACAAATGCTTAGTATTCCAGTGTCGGTATGTGAGAAATCACATGATAATCCTAATTCCTGGTTCCCATGTATTAATGTATTAAAAAAAGGTCTCTGGAGATGCTGAGGAGAGGACTTACATTGTTTGAAACTTTCTAACACTAGGATTTCCTCCCCTCCCACTTTTTAAATAACCCCACTTCAGTTGGACATGGAGTTAGGAAATCTGCACCGCAGACCTGAAGATGTAACTAACTAGTTGTGTGTACTAGGGAAATCATTTACTTTCTTAGGACATTTTTGTTCATGTATATATTTATGAAATTGAGTCATTGAAAATAAATGAATTGAATGTCTGGAAGAACTAAGCCATGCTTTTAATCGAACTGCTATACTAAACTTTCACCAAGCACACATATCCTTTCTTAAAATTACTCTTGATGGAAATGGGCCCTTTTGCCAATCCCTTTCACACTGCGCATCCTCTAGGTATTGTTTCATCTTTGCTTAACTTTTCTCCTTGTTTTATGTGTTAGCTGTAACTCCTTTTTCCTCTTTAATTCCAAAATATACTTTAAAACCTCTATTAAAGCATATATTACATTTACCCTAATTACGAGATGATGTGGTCATTGAGGCACAAACTTTAATTATATTTTAATGTGTATCCCAAACATATAGCATATGTCTGATACAAACTAAAAACACACTTACTGGTGTTTAGTGAATGTATAGGAATTATTCAGGCAAAGGAGTCAGATGTATCGTGGTGTCTTTCAATAAGGTGGGAGGGAGATGCCTAGCTCAATTTGCCTGAAACACTGAATGAAACCGAAAGTCGATAGATCTGTCATTGTATAGAGAGTGGTGAGAGCTCTTGTGGCTCAAGACTTTATAAATGGTTTCCAAAGAAGCTTCTTTTGGAAGTCTTATTTAATTAAGTGGTATGGTGGCATCACCGACAATGAGATCCTGGAGGGCAGCCAATCTACTCACTTTGAAGCAACACATATTGCAGTATAACTCTTCTGGGTAGAATAAACTGGGAGATGGATGATTACGGAATACCTAAACAACTGCAGGCTGATAGGCTCAAAGGCAGCAGGAGGGATGTTTTATTAAGTGCCCAATTACAAACAGGGCAGAACCTCTGTGCACACAAAAAAGCAATGGTAGAAAGCTGACTTACTGAAAGAGAATCGGAAAGGCACCAAAGTCCAAATCTCAAAATGAGATCTGTCAGGCTGAGCAAAGTCAGTCTTGCCATGCATGTGATATTTTTAGATCACCCATATCCTGATGAGTTTTAAGGGACTATAGCTTACATTTTCATATACTGCTATTTTCTTTTGTTTTCAGCCAAATTTGCTATAATCTTTTTCAGGGAATATAATTTGTTAGACCTTTGAAAGAGTAAGCTGGGATACATGCCATTTCCCTGTGCAAGATGCCATTTGAAAAATAGTTTGGACATGGAGAAGATAAGATCATCAGGCACATTTTGATAGAGTTTGAAGATACCATTATTCTCAAAATCTGGAGGAGAGGCATCTTTTTACACCATATGCACTGTTGTGCTTGTATCAAGCTGCTTAATAAATGTTTAAGGATGACAGTTTATTGATCTTTTTTCTAACCAATCATATAAATGGGTAATAAACTTTATCTACAGTGTTACTTTCAAATAAACAATGGCATACTGAATAGATATGCAATATGAGATGTAAAATATAAAATAGATGAAAAACAATTTATTAACTTCTATTATTGATTCTTTCATCAAATAAAATTTTATTTGCCAATAAAATGAAGTAACCTGACCTCATCTCTTCTGATAGCTAATTCTCATATATCTCAGGCATAGTTCAGCTTTAACTGAAAATCTATTTATAGGTACCTAGTTCTTTGGATACTTGTGACTACATATCGCAATCTTAGCTCCCGCTTATTGAAGGTATTCCAGTTAATCAAAATATTACTTAATCTTCCTTTTAGAGGGAATTTGTAATTACGATAAAGGAAGTTTCTATAAAAATCTTTAAAACATCAATCAAATTATTTAACACAGCTTAAGCATCTATCATAGGCAAAATATAAGACTATCGGAATATATAGCCTCAACAATTAGTAGAGAAGAGAATGTTGGAGAGATCAATAACTATGATATAGGATATGATAAAATATATGTGATAAGGGGTACAATATTGTACTAAATGAAGAAAATATAGTCAAATTGCAGAGATTATTAAAAGTAGTATATTTAGACATGAGGTAATCATTATTGGTTGAGCAACCTTTTTTGAAATCAATGCCAAGCTTCTGTATTAAAATACAGATAAAATATGAGGCTTATTTTTATCATACAGACAAAATATGAGGCTTACTTTCATCTATCAGAGATGAATTTATCTTATAAGGTCCATTTTAATAAACAGAATTTCTGTTAAATAGTCTTGATGCTCTAGAAACCCAAAACACAGTAGACAAGTGCCCTGTTTAGCAAACAAAATGTATTAAATATTACTTAGTCTGCGCATGACTCTAATTTCCAGCATATTAACTCTGTCCCATATACAAGTAGTTTATAGAAAAAAAATATAAAGAAGATACCATTTAACACTGGAAGTAGCAAATACGTGAAATTTAATAACTTAAGACTGGATATTAATGGAGAATATTTAAAGGAACTTAATCCAATTTACTAGAACAACGTATGCAGACACACGGCAGTAGAGTGAGATTTAGTTCAAGAATCACTGCTTATCATTATCTCCTATTTTGGTGTATCTTAAACCAGTGCAACAGCCCTTTCATTCTAAGTTTCCACATAAGTTTGGCACTAAAAATTAAACAGAGAACATTTGTTTTTTGTTATTTTCAAAGAATGGTGATAATTCTACCTCTTCCTAAGAGCTACTTAGCTGCAAAAAAAAAAAAAAAAAAAAAAAAAAGACCATTTCAGACCAAGGAAATAATAATTACCATTTCTAATCTCTTGACAGCCTTGCGTGTGACAAAAGTGACTGGGAGTACTCACTCGCTAAGTGCAAGGTAGGAGGTTCTTATACCTGTCTGCACCCAGGCTATGCTACAAGACAACCCAAGATCTTGCAGTGATCTGGAAAATGTATTCAATAAGCCGGCTATTTTTCATTGTGATATAAAATATTCAGAAATTTCAAAAGGTCTCCAAATTAAGACAGTTTTTCTAAGTGTGAACCCTTGACTTCCCATCTCAGAATCATTCGGAGGACTTACTAATTTCTAGGTTCCATCTCATTTCTACTAAATCAGGTACTCTAAAGGTACAGACTAGGAAACTGACATTTATTTTCTTCATACGTTTAAGAATTACTTATTTAAGTTGGGAGATGTTCCATGGAAAAATTAAAAACACAGAAAGTAATTGAAAAATTCAAATAGTGCGATAGTCAAAGATCTGATTAGTTATATGCCAATAACAACCAGGTAACGCTTCTTTAGGATATGCTATATTTACAGCATTTTTCATATAGAAATGACTGCCTACCTACATTACAGATAAACCAAATTGAAAAGGGACCCACAGAATAACTTACACTTATGAAATAGAGGCTCTACCAGAATAAAGAAACATAGTAGAAAATTTCTACACATAAACATGGTAAATTATTACATCAGAGCCTTGGAGCCTATGCAGATGAAAAGAAAATATAGTCATAATTTAATACTGCACACAAACTGCCTTCTGAGACAGCCAGAGCTTGCCCGCCAGACACTCCCTCTCTCTCAGTATATTACTTTTATATTCATTCTGAGGACATGGTCTCATAGACGTGGCAATATGACTGTTAATTCCTAAGATTTTCTGGTTTATTCATAAAAAGTATGTGGAGCACCATATTGGAAAACTTACAGTGTTTACAAGCCACTTTTTAAAATTAAGATTTTCAAAGCATTTCAGACTATGCAGGAATAAATTTTCCTCACTATATTTTGAGAAACAAGAAATGTGAACAGGTGAACATGTCATCATCTCACAACATTTCAGCAAAGTCACACTAGGTAAATGCTTTCCAGACAATGGAAGTTTAATGAGAGCCTGTGCACATCAACTCATCCTCAAGTAAGATCTAAAAACAAGGTTATGTGATGCACTCAAGTGACTAGTTTTAAGGATCAAAGATAATACATTCACCCTGAAGTTTCAAATAGAACTGGCATACATAAATAGATATTTTATTATTTGATAAAGAGTCAAGAGGAAAACAGCAACAACATGGAGGGTGTGAAAGATTTTATAATTAAAAAAAAGGAAAGTTGTATAGGATAAACATGTGATAGAAAAGGTTCTACTATAGGTAAAAGAAACTTTTAGATTGTATATGCTTTGTGCTCTCAACAAAATATAGAAAATAATACAGCCTAAAATAAGGCACAAGACTCAGATTAAAACGGAGTTGTCAGAAATAATATATGCAGGAAATAATAATAATGCAGGAAAACCAAAAGCAGAAAGAATTAAAACTCTATATTGGCCATATTAAGAGGAAATATCTTTATCAGGGTAAATTAAAGAAAGAAAAATTTAGTAAATATCTAAGGAAATAGGGGAAAAATCTTTAGAAATGCATTTGTGGAATATAAACACACTCCACTTAGTCTTTGAGATATCAATTACATCAAATATACAAAAAGGAAAAGATTAATGGAAGGTATAATATGAGGTCTTTTACTTTGCCGAGTTATTTTTGAGATGTCCTAGACTAGAAGTCAGCAGCTTTCGTCTAAATCCATCATCCCACCTGTTTTTGTACATAAAGTTTTACTAGAACACAGCATCACCTGTTCATTTATCTATTGAATGTCTATGACTATGTACTATCATGTGTAGAGTTGAGCAGTTGTGGCACAGACCATATGAATTACAAAGCCAGATATGAATTCACAGACCGTATGAATTACAAGGCTACATATTTACTATCTAGTCTGTATTAGTTCCTTTTCATGTTGCTGATAAAGACATACATGAGACTGGGAAGAAAAAGAGGTTTAATTGGACTTACATTTCCACATGGCTGGGGAGGCCTCAGAATTATGGCAGGAGGCAAAAGGCACTTCTTACATGGTGGCAGCAAAAGAAAATAAGGAAGATGCAAAAGTGGAAACCTTTAATAAAACCATCACATTTTGTGAGAATTATTCACTACAACAAGAACAGTATGGGGGAAACTGCCCACATGATTCAAATTATCTCCTACCAGGTTCCTCCTCACAACACGTGGGAATTATGGGGAGTACAATTCAAGATGAGATTTGGATGAGGACACAGAGCTAAACCATATCATAGTCTATACAGAAAATGTTTCCTGAATGCTACCCTAGACCATATAAAAGCATTATGAAATCAGCAGATCCCTGAGTTTTCATGGCTTGCATATGGCATTTAATATTATATACATGTGTTATAAAGGCATCTAAAGTATTTGTTACTTGTTTCTCACCTTAGCCAATCACTATGATATCATCAATGTACTGAATAAACATAACGTGTCTCCGGATGCAGATACATTTTAAATTGATTGCCACATGGAGTGGGAGAGTTAATATTGCCCTGAGATAAAACAATAAAGGTAAATAGATGTTTCTGTCAGTTAAAGGCAAATTACTTTAGGTAAGTATTTTTCTAATTGCTATAGAAAAAATAAATTCAAAAATAAAAAGAACAGCTTCAATCAGAGGTAATTTTAAAATAAAGTTTATGATATGCTATTGTCATTCTTTAAGATCCATTTGTTTTCGGCACAGGACAAAATGGGCACATTTGATGAAGATGTTTGAGTAAGCACCACCATCTGTTAAGTTTTTGATGAAAATACTTCCGGGGTTCTAGGGATGTAAATAGTTTTGAGTAGAGTGTTGTGATAAGATGGGTTTCCTCAGGGGACAATGGGAGCAAAATGGTGAAACAGCAATCCCCAGACCCTCCTCTTATCATGAAGACATGGATTGAACAATATATAGATCAATTCCGTTTGTGAGAAATCTAAAACCAGTTCAGAGGCTCCTATACTCCAGGCAAACATGAGCCAGTAGGAAAATTAATGGCACTTACCACAGTACAACCCTTTGACAGCATGAGGCAATCAGAAAACTCCCAGCTCCTGGTTTTATTGCTGAGAAGAGATAGAGAAGACTGAACTATATGTCCAACATTTTGACTTTGTGTGAGGTTGGGGGGATTATTGGCTGACAAACTAGCTAGTCTTGCCAGAATCTAGGCACTGACAGGAAAGGGCACCAGGTAGAATCCCACTGAAAACAAAGGCAATAGTTAAAACACACACACACTCACTCACCATATTCCCTTCTCCTGCCTCAGCACAGAATGAGAGAGAAAAAATGCTCAACTTCTATCTTTAATTTCAGAAAACAAAAATTGGAGAACATGTTCAATGTTTGAGCTTTTTTAGGGACTGTTCAAGAAATTAGTTTCTCTCTCACCTGTTTCAAAGAATTAATGGAAACCAGCATATTCTAGATGCCTAGATACTACTAAGAACAAAAGAGATCTGGCTAGTTTGCTGTTGCTCTGGAAGACCCACAGTATTGCAAACAGAGGTCAATGCAGTTTGGTAGCCTCTCCCCCAGCTGGAAAAGAGAAGAGTAGAATGGACATCCAACATTCTGCCTTTTGGAGGAATTGTCTAAGAAACAGATTTCTGTCTTTTCCCACTCAGAGTATTGATAGAACCCAGCATACTCTAAAAGCTAAGGACCATCCAGTGCAAAAGTGAGCTAGGAGGCTTGAAGCAACTAAAGAGAGTCTGCAATACCACAGACACCAGAGGATGCAAAATATTATAAGCTGCTAAATAAAGAAACCAGTAAATTCCTGTAATTAGGAATTTATACACACAAGTCCAGAGAAAATATATCTACAGAAAAGGTACTGTATTAGTCAATTCTCATGCTGCTATGAAGAACTGCATGAGGAGCTCCATCAAGATGGCCAAACAGGAAAAGCTCCAGAGCACAGTTCCCAGTGAGAGCGATGCAGAGGGTGAGTGATTGCTGCATTTCTAACTGAGGTACCAGGTGCATCTCAATGGGACTGCTTGGACAGGGGGTGCAGCCCAATGAGGGAGAGCTGAGGCAGGGTGGAGTGCAGCCTCACCTGGGAAGTGCAGCAGACTGGAGGACCCTGTCTCCTACCAAATGGAGGCTATCAGGGGCTTTTCCAGCCATTCCGGCACTCCGGTTCCGGCACTCCGGTTGAGACACTGCACTTCTCCCCCTGCAGTCTTTACGGCCCATAGACTAGGAGATTCCCACCAGCCAACAAGCACTGCGGATGGCTGTTTTAACTGATGCCTGGAACACCTGCAAGACAGAGCGACACATTCCCCTGAAAAAGAGGGGGGCTGAAGTCAGGGAGCCAGATGATCTATCTTGGCAGGTCCCACCCACACAAAGACCAGAAATCTGAAATGCACTGGCTTGAGAGTTTTGCAGCCAGCACAGCAGTATGAGCTTGAAGTGAAATGGTCGAGCTCCATAGGGTGAACAGCATCCACCATTAATGAGGCAGTCCGCGATTACTGAGGCAGTCTGCCATACTGAGGCAGTTTTGACCTTACCTGTGTAAAAATTGCAAGGAGGTTTACACAGCAGCTAGACAGAGCCCGCAGCAGCTCAGCAATGCCTCTGCAGACAGAAACCAGCAAAAAAAGGATGAAATCACCAAAAACCAGAATGCTTCTCCTCCTCCAAGGGATCACAACTCCTCATCAGTAAGGGAACAAAACTGGATGGAGAATGAGTTTGATGAATTGACAGAAGCAGGCTTCAGAAGGTGGGTAATAACAAACTTCTCTGAGCTCTGACTGATATCTGGGGGTACCCTTCTGGGATGAAGATACCAGAAGAAGGAACAGGCAGCAACCCTTACTGTTCTGCAGCCGCCAGTGGTGATTCCTAGGAAAGCAGGGTCTGGGGTGGACCTCCAGCAGTCCCACAGCAGAGAGGCCTGACTGTTAGAAGGAAAACTAAAAAACAGAAAGAAATAGTTCAACATCAACAGCATCAACAGAAAGGATGTCCACTCAGAGACCTCAACTGAACGTGACCAACTTCAAAGACCAAAGGTAGACAAATCCATGAAGATGGGAAGAAACCAGCACAAAAAGGATGAAATCACCAAAAATCACAATGTCTCCTCTCCTTCAAGGGATCACAACTCACCAGCAAGAAAACAAAACTGGATGGAGAATGACTTTGATGAATTGACAGAAGCAGGCTTCAGAAGGTGGGTAATAACAACTTCTCTGAACTAAAGGAACATGTCCTAACCCAATGCAAAGAAACTAAGAACCTTGAAAACAGGTTAGACGAAATGCTAACTAGAATAACCAACTTAGAGAAGAATATAAACGACCTGATGGAGCTGAAAAACACAGCACGAGAACTTCGCAAAGCTTACACAAGTTTCAGTAGCTGAATCAATCAAGCAGAAGAAAGAATATAAGAGATTAAAGACCAACTCAAAGAAGTAAAACAAGAAAGCAAGATTAGAGAAAAAAGAGTGAAAAGAAATGAACAAACCCTCCAAAAAATAAAGGATTATTTGAAAAGAACAATATTAACCTTAAATGTAAATGGGCTAAATGCCCCAATCAAAAGACACAGAGTGGCAAGTTAAGACCCATTGGTGTGCTATATTCAGGAGACCCATCTCAGGTGCAAAGACACAAACAGACTCAAAATAAAGGGATGGAGGAAGACTCACCAAGAATATGGAGGGCAAAAAAAAAGCAAGGGTTGCATTCCTAGTCTCTGATAAAATGGACTTTAAACCAACAAAGATCAAAAGAGACAAAGAAGGGCATTACATAATGGTAAAGGGATCTACGCAACAAGAAGAACTAACTATCCTAAATATATATGCACCCAATACAGGAGCACCCAGATACATTAAGCAAGTTCTTAACAACCCACAAAGAGACTGAGACTCCCACATAATAATAGTGGGAGACTTTAACACTCCACTGTCAATATTAGATCAATGAGACATAAAATTAACAAGGATATCCAGGACTTGAACTCAGATCTAGACCAAGCAGACCTAATAGACATCTACAGAACTCTCCACCCTAAATCCACAGAATATACATTCTTCTCAGTACCACATTGCACTTACCCTAAAATTGACCACATAATTGGAAGTAAATCACTTATCAGCAAATGCAAAAGAACAGAAATCATAACAACCAGTCTCTCAGACCATAGTGCAATCAAATTAGAACTCAGGATTAAGAAACTCATTCAAAACCACACAACTATATGAAAACTGAACAACCTGCTCCTGAATGACTACTGGATAAATAATGAAATAAAGGCAGAAATAAGAATGTACTTCAAAACTAATGAGAATGAAGATACAATGTACCAGAATCTCTGGGACACATTTAAAGCAGTGTCTAGAGGAAAATTCATAGCACCAAATGTCCAAATGAGAAGCAAGGAAAGATCTAAAATCGACACCCTATCATCATGATTAAAAGAACTAGAGGAGCAAGATCAAACAAATTCAAAGCTAGCAGAAGACAAGAAATAACTAACATCAGAGCAGAACTGAAGGAGATAGAAACACAAAAAAAAAAACCTTCAAAAAAGTCAATAAATCCAGTAGCTGGTTTATTGAAAAGATCAACAAAAAAACCATTTTTTGATAATCAACTAGACAGATTAGTAAAAAAGAAAAGAGAGAGAATCTAATAGATGCAATAAAAAATGATAAAGGGGATATCACCTCTGATCCCACAGAAATACAAACTACTATCAGAGATTACTACAAACAACTCTATGCACATAAACCAGTAAATCCAGAAGAAATGGATAAATTCCTGGACACTTCCACCCTCCCAAGACTAAACCAGGAAGAAGTTGAATCCCTGAATGGAACCATATAACAAGATCTGAGGTTGAGGCAGCAGTTAATAGCCTACCAACCAAAAAATTCCAGGTCCAGCTGGGTTCACAGCCAAATTCTACCAGATGTACAAAAATTAACTGGTACCATTCCTTCTGAAATTATTCCAAACAAAAGAAAAGGAAGGAATCCTCTCTAACTCATTTTAGGAGACCAACATCACCCTGATACAAAAACCTGGCAAAGATACAACTAAAAAAGAAAATTTCAAACCAATATCTATGAGGAACGTCATGCAAAAATCTCTAATAAAATACTGGCAAACCAAATGCAATAGCCCATCAAAAAGCTTAGCCATCACAGTCAAGTAGGCTTCATCCCAGGAATGGAAGGCTGATTATGTAAATCTATAAATGTAATCCATCACATAAACAGAACCAAAGACAAAAACCACATGATTTTCTCAATAGATGTGGAGAAGGCCTTTGACAAAATTCAACAACACTTTATGCTAAAAACTCTTAATAAACTAGGTATTGATGGAACATATGGCAAAATAATAAAAGCTATTTATGACAAACCCACAGCCAAGATCATACTAAATGGGCAAAAACTGGAAGCATTTCCTTTAAAAACTGGCATTAGACAAGGGTGCCCTTTCTCACCATTCCTACTCAACATAGCATTAGAAGTTCTAGCCAGAGCAATCAGGCAAGAAAAAGAAATAAAGGGTATTCAATTAGGAAAGGAGGAAGTCAAATTGTCTTATTTACAGACGACATGATTGTATATTTAGAAGAACCCATCATCTCAGCCCAAAATCTCCTTAAGATGATATGCAACTTCAGCAAAGTGTCAGGATACAAAATCAATGTGCAAAAATCGCAAACATTCCTATATATTAACAACAGACAAACAGAGAGACAAATAATGAGTGAACTCTCATTCACAATTGCTACAAAGAGAATAAAATGCCTAGGAATGCA
>CAUYLG010076680.1:0-22471 GCA_963573385.1 Cacajao melanocephalus
TGTTCTCCTTGTGGGGACGGGACCAGCCGAGCCGGAGTCGTCCCGTATACTCCGCACCGAGAAGCGCCGTGCTGGGGCGCCGGCAAAATAGCCGCGCCGGCCAAAAAAGTCGCGCTGGCGACCCGTGTGGCTCCTCCGCCAGGAATCTCCTAGTCTGTGGGCAACAAGAATTCGTCTGAAAGTGCGGCGTCCACTCGCTCTCTGCGCTTTCACTGGGAGCTACAACCCTGAGCTGTTGTTAATCAGCCATCTTGGATCTCTCTCCCATAGACCTGTTAAACCTAGAAAATAAGTGATCAGTTTTCTAAATGCAATGGCAGAACAGGCATAGGATGGATGTATTTCCATTCCAAAGGGAGATAAATGGAAGGAAAATGGGGGGTTATTGGTCTAAAGCAAGTCTGCAACCTAGCAGGGCCAATTCCATTAGGTTTCAAAGCCTGAGAGTAATCCTCTGTGGCTCGATGCTGTGTCTTCTGGGCCTCTGTGGTAGCCCAGACTTTGCACTTTGTAGCTTCTGCATCCTTGGCTCTGCCCTCAAAGTCATTCTTCATCCATTTTATTCTATCTGTTTCTCATTCAGTCTAGCCTGGCAGTGTTTGTGTTGGTATAAAATTCTCAAAAACCTTGTTGGTCTTCTGTGATTTTAAGGGAATCCACACCACTGGACACGAGGGTTTGTCACCAATTCTTCCTGGAGAGTTACATTCCTGCCTTCTGCTGAGATGGTTGGATCCACGAGTCACACGCCTGATCTCCTTAGCAACTGGGTTGTTGAGACACAGCCTTATGTTTTCTCTAGAGCACACTTTCTCATCTTTTGCAATGTGAATAAACTGAGAGCATTCCAAACCATGAAGTTCCAATTACCTTTTGCGTAACGGTTTCTTCCTGTATTTCTTTCCCTTTGCGTTTTACTATCAGCAGCAAGGAGGAACTAGACCATGTCTTGGATATGTAGATTAGTATTTTCCATCAATTTTGGGAAGTTTTCAGCCATTATTTCTTTTTTTTAATTTTTTATTTTGTTTTAAGTTCTAGGACATGTGCAGGATGGGCAGGTTTGTTACACAGGTAAATGTATGCCATGGTGGTTTGCTGCACCTATCAACCTATCACCTAGGTATTAAGCGCAGCATGCATTAGTTATGTTTCCTGGTGCTATCCCTCTCTCTGTCCCCCACTGACAGGCCCCAGTGTCTGGTGTTCCCTTCCCTGTGTCTATGTATTCAATTATTTCTTTGAATATTTTTTTCTGTCTCTTTCTCTCTCTTCTCCTTCTGGTACTATCATTATGTGTATGTTGGTGCATCTAATGGTGTCTCACTTTTCCTTGAGTCTCTGTTCATTTTTATCCATTGTTTTCCTCTTATAATTGCATAACCTCTGTTGATCAGTCTTTAAATTCACTGATTCTGATTTTTATTTATTTATTTAGACAGGGTCTCATTCTGTTGCCCAGGCTGGAGTGCAGTGGCACAGTCACAGCTCACTGCAGCCTTGATCTCCTGGACTCAAATGATCCTCCCACCTCAGCCGCCCAAGGAGCTGGGACTACAGGTATGCACCACCGTGCCCAGCTATTTTTTTTATTTTTTGTAGAAATAGGATCATCTCATTATGTTGCCCAGGCTGGTCTTGAACTCCTGGGCTCAAGTGATCCTCCTGCCTTGCCCTCCCAAAATACTGGGATTACAGGCATAAGCCAGCACACCTAGACTGATTCCTATTTTTGACAGAACAAATCTGTTGTTAAGTCCCTGTAGTGAATTTTTCATTTTGGTCATAGTACTTGATAATCTCTATTTGATGAGACATTGTCCTCACATCTCCCTTTACATCCTTTTGCCCCATTGTTAGCCAGGGCCTAGTAGCATGGAGGTTCCCTCTGATGGCTCATGATAAAGTGCAGCCTTGGGCATGCCCAGAATATTCTCAACTATCAACCAGGGAAGAGTGTAATTTTACTTCCAAGCCTGGCTTCCTAGGAGTTGCCCTGGTCAGAGTAGCTTATTGTTCAGTCATTGTTTGTCCAGAAGTTCTGTTTAAGGCCTTTGTGCCAATGAGCGCTCTGCTCTGTGTTAACGGGCCTGCGTGTGGCTTAGAGAATGTTCTCAAGTCTGCCCCATGCAGCCAGAAACATGTGCACATGCTTTCCTGACCCCTAGAGCTGAATGTGCTTCCAGGGTGCTTTGATTTCTCTTTCCCTGGTTCTCTGTATGAAATTTCTAGGCGCTCTGCCATTTTGCTGTGTCATAGAGCTACCAGCTTCCTCTTAACTGCTCTCTTTCAAGGTCTCTGCTGTTTTCCACAACACCCTTAGGCAGCGTTCTCCAGGCTCTGCTCCAATAAAGCCTGTGTCCTCAAGCAGAGCTCTTAAGCTCTTTGTCCTATTGGCTGCTTTTCTTCCTGGAAGAACCCCAGTGACACTGCATCAGGGCTGGGGTGGGGCCCCATGTTGCCTGTAGTGACACCTGGCTCTGAGGGTGGGCAGTGGAGGAGGCAGGGGAACCCACTGATCCTCTCTGCTTGACCTTCATGGTGTAGAACCTCCTCCATTCTACAAACTGGCTGGGAGGAGAAAAGTGAAGTGATCGGGTCCCAGTATTCTCAGCCTGCCATGCCTGGAACAGTTCCTCCCCTATAGCTGGGGTTGGGTGAGGGGAGGGACCAGATCCTACCTGGAATACAGCTCCTACAACAGAGGACTGGGGAGGGGATGAGAAACCCTGGCAGCCTCCCCCTACCTGGGTAAAACTTGTAGCCACAGACTGGGAGCTGGGAAAAATCTTCTTGTTGAGAACAGAGCTCTCAGGTAGAGCTTCCATAACAGGGAATGGGGAGGAGGAGTAAAAGAATGGGTCATGCCTTAAATGCCATAGACCGACTGATTGTTCTTACTAAGATTTAGATTCTCTTGAATAATATTTCTCCATTTGCTCTATGCCCTTAGGACAATTTCCAGATTTTATATGACGGTATTCTGTTTTATAATTTTTAAAAAATTATCTTTGAGACAGGGTCTCCCTCTGTCACCCAAGCTGGACTGCAGTAGCACCGTCACAGCTCACTGCAGCCTCTGTCTCCCAGGCTCAAACGATCCTCCCATCTCAGCCTCTTGAATAGCTGGGGCCCCATGCCTGGCTAATTTTTTTTTAAATTGTTTTTGTAGATACAGAGTCTCACCAAGTTGCCTAGGCTGGTCTTGAACTCCTGGGTTCAAATGAACCTCTCACCTCAGCCTCCTGAAGTGCTGAGATTACAGGTGTGAGCCACCATGCCCTGTTCATTTATTCTTTAATATTCTTCACTCATCAGTGAAGACTTCTTTTGAGTGCACAGCCCATGATGGCAAGCCTACCTCTGAACCCAGCAGCATTTGTTTTGTGCTACTTTGCCCAGTTAGCTACCTTCTGTGTGAGGGTGTCGCCTCCCTGGCTGGGCCATGAGATGCTCTTACACTTTTTTATGTCTCCAGTACCCCAGATACTCAGTAAATACGTTAAATGTTATGAAACACAAAGCAGTATGAACAACAGAGGAATGGCCTGTACCAGACATCTATGTAACTAATCCCAGTGATACATCCACTCAATATGCTTTTCCTTTTTGTAACAGTTTTATTGAGGTATATTTCATATACCATACAATTAACCCAGTTAAAGTATGCAAGTCAATGGCTTTAACAAATTCATGGAATTTCACAACAATTACCATAATTACAGAACATTTTCATCACCCCCATTAGTAATTATTCCCCATCTTACCCCACGTTTGCCCCTAGGAAAACCTTCTTTCTGTCTTTATGTGGATTTCCTATCCTACATTTATTTGCCTTTTTGATACAGCCGTCCTGGTGGCAGTGAAGCAGTAGTTCATTTTGGCTTTGATTTGCATTTCCTGGTGGCTAATGATGCTGAGCGTCTTTTCATGTGCTCATTGGACATCTTCTTTGGAGAAATGTCTATTCAGACCCTTTCCCTATTTTTAAATTAGCCTATTTGTCTTTTTATTACTTCGTTGCTAGAATACTTAATATATTCCAGATACAAGTCCCTTATCAGATATATGATTTGCACATTTCTCTCATTCTGTGGGTTTTTTCACCTTCTTGATGGTGTCCTTTGAAGCACAGAAGTTTTTAGTTTGATGACATCCAGTTTATCTAATACTTTGTTGTTTATTGCTCTTCTTTA
Source organism: Cacajao melanocephalus (assembly GCA_963573385.1). Classification (NCBI taxonomy): domain Eukaryota; kingdom Metazoa; phylum Chordata; class Mammalia; order Primates; family Pitheciidae; genus Cacajao; species Cacajao melanocephalus. The sequence goes on from CAUYLG010076680.1 coordinate 4,197, forward strand.
CCCTTAAAAATTGTGGATATGAAGATTGTACAGAGAAAGAAAATCCTTATGATGGATGTGCTAATTTGTTAGAAAATGATATATATCTAATTCAAACAACAAAAAATTTTTTTTGAGACAGGGTCTTGCTTTGTCACCCAGGCTGGAGTACAGTGGTGGGATCATGGCTCACTGCAGCCTTGACCTCCCAGACTCAGGTGATCCTCCCACCTCAGCCTCCCCAGTAGGTGGGACTACAGACACACACCACCAGTCCCAGCTAATTTTTTGTAGAAACGGGGTCTCGTCATGTTGCCCAGGCTGGTGCTGAACTCCTGGGTTTGAGTGATCTGCCCGTCTTGGCCTCCCAAAGTGCTAGGATTACAGATGTGAGCCCCTGCACCTAGCTAAACAAATTTTAACAGAAAAAAAAGTTATTGCTCACAAATTCTGAGGAAGTTTGAAGAACACTAATCCATGGAAGGCCAAGGACATAGACTTCAGGAAAGAGCTAGATTCATAATCTCTAATAGCACCAGGGGGCTGGCTCCAGCTCTCCCCTCACTTATTCTAGTTACACGGCCGGAAACGCAATCCCTGGCAGCTCCAAGTTTACATCTCGCAATTCTGACACCATGGAAGGGTTGCTCATGTGGTTCATGTGTCCACGTTCCTAGCAGAAGCAGATCTGCTACCTGTCCCCTGCCCCTCAGTACATGCCAACTCCCATCCCCAGCAAGACATCTTATATGCAAAGCTATTTGGCTGGATGCAGTGGCTCACACCTCTAATCCCAGCACTTTGGGAGGTTGAGGTGGGCAGATCATCTGAGGTTAGGAGTTCAGGACCAGCCTAGCCAACATGATGAAACCCTGTCTCTACTAAAAATACAAAAACTAGCTTGGCATGGGGGCAGATGCCTGTAATCCCAGCTACTTGGGAGGCTGAGGCAGGAGAATATCTTGAACCCAGGAGGTGGAGGCTGCGGTAAGCTGAGATTGTGCCACTGTACTACTCCAGGCTGGGTGACAGAGTGAGGCCTCATGAAGAAGGAGAAGAAGAAGGAGGAGGAGGAGGAAGAAGAAGGAGGAAGAGGAGGAGGAGCAGGAGAAGGGGGGAAGAAGAAGAAGGGAAGGAGGAGGAGGAGGAGAAGAAGGAGGAGGAGAAGAATAAAATAAAAGCAAAGCTATTTTCTGGAAAGATGTATAGGACTTAAAGTGGTCACTGGGGATCTAGGGATAACGGTGGAGGAGAGGGACTGTCACTTTTTATACTTTTTATTATGTGCATGAATTTCTTAAAAATTATTTAAAACAGTGAATCTTTATTTAAAGATTATTTAAAACAAAGTGAATGTTTATAAGAAAAAAATGTATATAGGAGAAAAGATAGGAAAGAAATATTCCAAATGGTAGCAAGTGACAGATGTATTAAGACAATGAAGTCATGTGTGATTGTTTTCTTTTTTCAATTTTTTTCCCAAATATTTTGGTAAAGTGATTATATAATTTTATACCAAAGATAATTTTTAAAAATAAAACCATGTAAAAGTTAAAGAAACCCTTCAGAGATGTTTTTGGAAAACAAAATATAAATGAAATAAGTAAACAAATACATACCCTCCTCCCAAATGTATCATTTTGGGAAAAACCTCTGGATTTCCATAAGTTTTGCATAAAGCACGGCTGACCCAGACACCCTCTCTCGTTTTGGTGCTGGCAGTCACAGTTGCTACCGGCAAGTACAGGAATCGGAGAACTGAGAAAAGAATCTTTTCTGTCATTCATGTAAGCCCAAGTCTGATTCTGGTGTAATAAGCTGGGAAATAGCAGTGAGGTTTTAGAAGCCTAGAGATGATGATAAAGCTCCTTGATAAAAGAAGTGAAGTTAGGAACAAAGCCTGCTTGACAGCTCCAGTATTGCTGAACATAGTCCACCTGGATCTATTCTACAGGGATCTACTCAGCCAAAGACCTAGCTGCAGGGATGACCTTGGATTGCTGTTAGCAGATTCCCTTCAACCTCAGCCCTTATATGCCTCTTTCTCCTTCCCTTAGTAACCTCTTATATACTCCCCATAAGACTCCCAATTTCTATGAGGCTTTCCCTTAATCTCTAAACTCTGGCCTAACAAAGGTTTCTGGTGATTCTCTCTCCTGAGCACTTGCCATGGCTTTTACTGTGTCACCAAATCCATATCAGGGAGCAGAAAGGTTGAGTTGATGACTGGGTAGAAGATGACTAAAGTGACCATATTTCTAACAAACAATTTTAAGTGTGGAGCAGGCACAGCCAGGCAGAATGAATCAGTGACTGGAAGAAAGCCAGCTCTTTCCTTTCTCTCCAGCTCCAAGACTCAGCCCCAGGCTGTAGCAGTAGGAATAAAATAGTTAGGAGCGGTATTGGTTTTCCTATGGGACTCTCCATTGCTTTTAGAATTCCAAGCTTAAGAGATATTTCCTTATATTATTTGCTTATTCATGTTATTACTTCAGCTTGGCCACCATATTTTATACATCAGTGCAAATTGCTTCATAGTTTGCCTATGGTTGTATGTTAGTGCTGGTACAGGCCATCAAAACCCAGAGCCTCTCAACATTTAAGGATGTCCCAGGGCTGCGTCTGACCCTTCTAACCCTTCCATTCAAAAAATCAAGCTGATTCCCAAGTTGGGGGAATTAGGGAATGTTCCTGTTCAGAGAGACATTCTCAATCTTGTGTAAGAAAATAGGATGGCAATGAGAACACAAGGCTACAGGGAGGGGAACATCACACACCTGGGCCTGTCAGTGGAGGGATAGCATTAGGACAAATACCTAATGCATGTAGGGCTTGAAACCCAGATGATGGGTTGATGGGTGCAGTAAACCACCATGGCACATGTATACCTATGAAACAAACCTGCACATTCTGCACATGTATCCCAGAACTTAAAGTATAATAAAAATAATTTTTTAAAAAAGAGAATAGGATGGAACAAGATGGGTGGCAAAGAGTACTGGCCTGGGACCAAATTCAGAGCTGGCAAACTCCTGGAATAGAAAGTTGCCCCTTTGTAATATACATCCAGAAGCTCCTGAGATTCAGCTGGTTTCCTGCTATTAACCTGAATTTGCTTTTGCTTAATGGATTCTGGTCCCTTTTTCTGGTCCTGTTTTAAGCTCAGGCCATGATGTCCTGGGGCTTGAGGGTGAGGAGCAGGAGCCTCTGTAAGGGGAATAAGGATGGTATATGGAGGGGCACAGGGCAGGTAAATCCAGAGGAGTTTTCAGAGGGTGTCAAGATTCCACATGCCAGTTTCAGGCCTGTACAGAGCTAGGAGCCTCTGAGGCCGGATCAGGATTTAAGGAAAAAGAGAGAAGAGCCCAGAAACAAAACAACAAAAGAACATTTTGAAAGCTGGGGGGCTGGCAAATGCAATGTGACATTTTGTTCTTTTTTTTTAATTGACATATAATAATTGTATATATTCGGGGGTACGTGGTGATGTTTTGATAGACAATATATAGCAATTAGATCAGGGTAATTAGTATACCCATCATCTCAAATATTTATCATTTCTCTCTTTTTTAAATTCTGTGGTCTGTGGAATGAAATCTATTAAATTATGGTACACATAAAAAATTCATGAGACATTTCTCTTTTGTAATAAATAAGGCAGTGGCCAATTATTACTCATGAACAGCTTTTTTGAGATAAGCTATCGAGTCTGCCTTTTCTCCCTTCTTCTTAATGCTGCTGAAGATCATTTTTGTTCCAGAGATGCAATTCTTTGGATTCTCCAAATACTCTGTCAGTGCATCCTCTCCCCAGGTGATGCCTTTGTTCTTATTGGTGTCTATGAAGCAGACTCCAATGCCCTGGCCTGTCTTCCACCCAAAGAGACCACGGAGATTAGGCTCAGCCTTGTGCTTGCCTCCCTTTTCCATGGTGTGGCACTGGGAACACTTGTGAACACAAATATTCTTGGCTTTCTCAACATCACCCATATTTAATTCTCTCTTTTGTCGCTGACACTGTGAAGGTTCCTGCTCAGAAACCGGATATCCCGCTCTCTCATTTATCATTTCTTTGTGCTGAAAACATTCGATACCTACTTTTTAGCTACCTTTTTTTTTTTTTGAGATGGAGTCTTCCTCTGTTGCCCAGGCACAGTCTCAGCCCACTGCAACCTCTGCCTCCTGGGTTCAAGCAATCCTCCTGCCTCAGCCTCCCTAGTAGCTGGGATTACAAGTGCATGCCACCACACCTGGCTAATTTTTGCATTTTTAGAAGAAATGGAGTTTCACTATTTTGGCCAGGCTGGTCTCTAACTCCTGACCTCAAGTGATCCACCCACCTTGGCCTCCCAAAGTGCTGGGATTACAGGCGTGAGCCACCATGACCGGCCCTTTTTAGCCATTTGAAACTATATATTATTATTACATCTAATCATCCTCCAGTGGTATAGAACAGGCTTCCCCAACCTCCGGGCCATGGATGTGTACTGGTCTGTGGCTGGTTAGGAACTGGGCCACACAGCAGGAGGTACTCAAAGCTTTATCTGTATTTACATTTGCTCCCTATTGCTCACATTACTGCCTGAGCTCCGCCTCCTGCCAGATCAGTGGCAGCATTAAAGTCTCACAGGAACTCGAACCCTATTGGTGAACTGCGCATGGCAAGGAGCGAGGTTGCATGCTGCTTATGAGAATCTAATGCCTGATGATCTGTCACTGTCTCCCATCAGCCCCAGATGGACCATCTAGTTGCAGGAAAACAAACTTAGGGCTCCCACTGATTCAACATTATGGTGAGTTGTATGATTATTTCATTATATATTAATATTACAGTGTATTAATAATAGAAATAAAGTGCACAATAAATGTAAGGCATTTGAATCGTCCTGAAATCATCCCCCACTCCCTGGTCTGTGGAAAAATTGTCTTCCATGAAACCGGTCCCTGGTGCCAAAAAGGTTGGGGACCACTGGTATAGAACACTAGAACTTACTCCTCCTATCTAGCTGTCATTTTGTATCATTTAATAAATATCTATCTCCCACTTCCCTCTACCCTTCCAGCCTCTAGTATCCTCTGTTTTACTTTTATGAAATCAACTTTTCTTAGCTTCCACATAGGATTGAGAACATAAAGTGTTTAACTTTCTGTTCCTGGCTTAATTCACTTAACATAATGTACTCCGGTTCTATCCACATTGCTTCAAGTAACTGGATTTCATTTTTTTTCAATAGCAGAATAGTGTTCTATTGTGTACATATACCACATTCTCTTTATCCATTCATCTGTTGTTGAACACCTAGGTTGAGTCCATATTTTGGCTATTGTGAATAGTGATGCAATAAACGGGGGCACAGTTGTCTCTTTGGTATACTGATTTCTTTCCCTTTGAATAAATGCCCAGTAGCAGGATTGCTGTATCATATGGTAGTTCTATTTGTAGTTTTTGAGGAGTCTCCAACTCCTCTCCATAGTGGCTGTACTAGTTTGCATTCCCACCAATAGTGGATGAGAGTTCCATCTTTCCACATCCTCGCCAGCATTTGTTATTTTTTTGTGTTTCTGATAATAGCATCCTAACTGGAGTGAGATAATACTTCACAGTGGTTTTGATTTGCATTTCCCTGACTTTTAGTAATGTTGAGCATTATCGCATATATTTATTGACCATACATTTGTATGTCTTCTTTTGAGAACTATCTGTTCAGATCATTGGCATTTTTTTTTTTTTGAGACAGGGTCTCATGCTATTGCCCAGGCTGGAATGCAGTGGGACGATCTCGGCTCACTGCAACCTCTGCCTCCTGGGTTCAAGCAATTCTTCTGCCTTAGCCTCCTGAGTAGCTAGGATTACATGCACATGCCTAATTTTTAGTATTTTTGGTAGAGACAGGGTTTCACCATGTTGGTCAGGCTGGTCTCAAACTCCTGACCTCAAGTGATCCGCCTGCCTTGGCCTCCCAAAATGCTGGGATTACAGGTGTGAGCCACCATGCCCGACCCATTTACCCATTTTTTAATTGAATTGTTTGCTTTTTTGCTGTTGAGGTGTTTGAATTCCTTGTATGTTCTAGATAATAACCTCCTGTTGGATGAATATCCAAATATTTTTTCTCATTCTGTAGCTTGTCTTATCATCCTATTGATTGTTTTCTTTGCTGTGTAGAAGCTTTTTAATTTGATGTAATCCCATTTACTTATGTTTACTTTTGTTGCCTTTACTTTTGAAATCTTATGAAATCTTTTCCCAGACCCATGTCCTGAAGCATTTCCCCATGTTTTCTTCTAGTAGTTTTATAGTGTTGGGTCTTACATTTAGGTCTTTGATCCACTTTGAGATGATTTTTGTTTAGGATGAGAGTTAGGAATCTATCATTCTTTTGCATATGGGTATCCAGTTTTCCCTGCACCATTTATTGAAGAGACTACCAGTGAGGGTTCTTGGCATCTTTGAAGGTGCCAGTGAGGGTTCTTGGCACCTTTGTCAAAAATCAGTTGGCTGTAGATACATAGATTAATTTCTGAGTTCTCTATTGTTTCTAGTGGTCTATGTGTTTGTTTTTGTGCCAGTGCCATGCTGTTTTGCTTACTACAGCTTTGTAGGATATTTTAAAGTCTGGTAGTGTGATGCTTCCAGCTTCATTTTTGCTCAAGATTGCTTTGACTATTTAGGATCTTTTGTGGTTCTATACACATTTTTTTTTTTTTTTAAGATGAAGTCTCACTCTGTAGCCCAGGCTGGAGTGCAGTGGTGTGATCTCAGCTCACCAAAACCTCCTAGGTCCTGGTTCAAGCAATTCTTCTGCCTCAGCCTCCCGAGTAGCTGGGATTATGGATTACAGGCATGTACCACCATGCCCAGCTAATTTTTGTATTTTTAGTAGAGGCAGGGTTTCACCATGTTGGCCAGGCTGGTCTTGAATTCTTGACCTCATGATCCACCCACCTCATCCTCCCAAAGTGCTAGGATTACAGGCATGAGTCACCACGCCCAGCAACATTTTAAGATTTTTTTTTTCTATTTCTATGAAGAACGTCATTGGTGTTTTGATAGGAATTGCATTAAATCTATAAATTTCTTTGTGTAGTAAGGTTTTGTTCTGAATGCTAAAACTGCAGGTACAAATAGAATGGCACTGTTGGCTCAGAGGAAGGGCTGATTGGCCAGGGTGCCCCCTACTTGCCCTATCTTCACTAGTACCCAGCCTCCTCTCAGTAATTTGAGGGACTAAGACAAAAATATCTCACATCACAGGTCTGATGCTGAAACAAGTTTGTTCTTTTAATGAGATGGTTTTTGACAAATTGGATCCAATATCTCCTGTTAAAATGGAAATACATATTTGGAGTGGTGGTAGGGCAGGTAGACAAGTAACAAGCCTGAGCAGCCATCAGCACATTAGTATGAATTAATTTAGGAACAAAGAAAAATTTCCTGGGAGGACATGATCTATAATGGGATGGTTGGGGGTTTTGTTAGTGGTGGTGGTAATGGGTTAATTTAATTTTGAATGTGTGTGTTGCAGGGAAGGAAAAAGTTTAATGGAGAGTGCAGAGCTAAAGCCATGCTGAGTGACAGGTGGAAGACAGTCTGATGGATCATAGTCACTGTTCTCAAAGAGTACATAATTCAGGCTTGCATGAGACAAGATGAACCACTGACATCCTAGTTTCTCAAAGTAGTCATTGGAAATGGAAAGAAGAGCCAGGATTTATTGGAGGGTATAGTCACACAGAAGGGGCTCATGGAGGTGGGGGACCCTTTCACCTCCCCACTGGGCAGAAAGCACTTGCCATAAAAAAGGGTGGCAAAAAGAAGATTAAACTCAGCCAGAAAAGTGTCTTGGGCCAGTCTCTGTACTGCTAAGTAGGGCCTACCAGCCTACCCTTCCAATCCCTACATAGTCCCTGTCTTCAGTAAACACCAGGGTTCACTTACCTTCCATTCCAAGAATCAATTTGACATCTGCTGTATTAGTCCATTTCACATTTCACACTGCTGATAAAGACATATCCGAGACTGCGCAATTTACAAAAGAAAGAAGTTTAATGGACTTACAGTTCCACATGGCTCGGGAGGCCTCACAATCATGGCAGAAGGTAAGGAGTAAGTCACGTCTTACATGGATGACAGCAGGCACAGAGAGCTTGTACAGGGAAACTCCCGTTTTTAAAACCACAGATCTCATGAGACTTATTCACTATCACAAGAACAGCATGGGAAAGAACTGCCCCCATGATTCAATTATCTCCCACCAGGTCCCTCCCACAACATGTGGGAGGGAATTCAAGATGCAATTTGGTTGGGAACACAGCCAAACCACATCATTGGCTGTGCCATATCAGATAGCAGAGATTCCTAATTTATCAAGAGACCAACATTTTGTGAGTGGTCAGGATCTCACCCTTCTTTTAACCAACTAACCACCACCAACCAGCCACCACCATCAGAGGTGGGCCTACAGAGAGCCTCCGGGTCTCCAGGAAGTGGGCCACACTCAGTCTACTTCCTAATGTGCTATGGCTCCTAACACCCTGTGTAGGGGGTATCCCCTCCACACACCAAAGGAATGACTGGGCTTGAAAAGCATGCCAACTTGCTTATAAATCAGTATCTTCAGATCATACAAGTCACTGACCCATAAAACCTCAGAGCTTCAAAGATCTTTAGAAAATATCAAGGCCAGGCCGGGCGTGGTGGCTCACGCCTGTAATCCAAGCACTTTGGAGGCCAAGGCAGGCGAATCACCTGAGGTCGGGAGTTCAAGACCAGCCTGACCAACATGGTGAAACCCCGTCTTAAAAAAAAAAGAAAAAGAAAATATCAAGGCCAAAGTTCTCAGGAAGCCTCAAGGCTGCCATTTTACAAAGAAAGAAACTGAACTGCAGAGAGATTAAGGGGCTTGTCCAAGTCACACAGCTACTTAGTGGCAGATCTGGAACTAGAAAGGTTTCAATTCAAACTCAATGTTCTTTCCTCTAGAATCTAGCCTCTGCCCCCTTGTTATTTTTGGCATGCGAGAGGATTATATTTGTGCCTCTAGAGAAGCTGTGCTCTTGGATTGAATTCTGATTTTCTCTTCCCAAGTCTCACTGAGAACCACATGAAAAAAAAACTTCTCTGCTGGATTCGAGTTAAAAAAAAAATGAATCTGAAGAAAAAACAGCAAATCTGGTATCCTAATGAGATAATGAATGCATGAGTACTTTGAAAGAGGTTCACCACTTCAGTGTTTTTCAGAGATGAGGTTTTATTATGCTCTTGACAGAAATGCATAGACCTTAACTGACGAGGGTGCTGGGGCCAGGGCCCTGGCAGAGACGGGGAAGCACAGGCTGGAAACGGGGGTTTCTCCAGAAGGCTGACTCATTTCTTGGCTGTCCCAAGCTTAGAGAGCCAGATTTCTTGGGGTTGTTTACCATCTTAGTAAGGAACTGGTGGAGGGATTTTTTCTGGGGTTAAGCACTGCAGGAAGAGCTGCCCACAGTATGGGGGTGGGTCATCTGCTTCAGGACTGCCCAGGCCAACTGTGGTTACCCCAGTTAACTGTGGTGAGCTGTCCGCATAACCAGCCTTCTGGATCCGCTTTTCAAGGAGTCCTGCTGTGCTCCTCCCTGCTGGAGCTGCTGAAAGGAGGTTGTAGGCAATTGCTAGAGGTGAAGAAAAAGGCAGTAGCTAAGCTATAAAAACAGGCGTCCTGGATCTGGCTACGTCCTGGTGATCTTGCATATGGGATGAATTCCTAAGAAAAGGTGAGTCTTGTTAATGTGCACAGCATACAGTTGCAAGGTAACAACCACCACACAATTTCATTGATTCACATAACCGAAAAGTCTAAGTCTAAGGATAGGGCTTGTTTCAGGCACCACCCTGATCTTGTGTCTCAAACGATGTCACTGGGACTTGGTTTAACCCCGTCTCAGCTCTGCCTTTCCTCAGTGTTACCTTCTTTATCGGGAGCCTTGGGGTAAGCCCCCAGTGGCAGCAGGTCATCTGTAATGCCAGGGCATCTCAGCAAAAGAGAAAGGGAAGCTCTTTCAGTAACGGTTCCCTCCCCCACCAAATTCTTGGTTTCATTCTGATTGGACCAAGTTGGAGCACATAACCATTCCTGGGCTCTGATTGGCCAGAACAGAGTCCAGCACTCCACCTGCCAGGCCTAAGGGTAGATCTCTCCTGTCTCAGGCTCACTGAGCCTGAGACAGGAGGTGGGGTGGTTTTCTAAAGGAAATCTAGCATGCTGGTACCAGAACAGGGAATAGGCTTGTGTTGACATTTTTCTGTTTTGCAGGGCTCTTCCTGGGCAGTACATTTCCTTCTCTTCTAGTGGAGTTAGAACTTATTGCTTACAACTCTTTCAGAAAATGGCAGTAATTAGAAATGGAGTCTGAGGAGGTGGGTTTGTGCAAAACATTCTTTATCATTTTTCTTTAGCAATGTATTCTGTAATCATAGATGAGCTACTTGAAGAATTGAGCACAGCCTGGAAATATTGCATGTTTAATATCAGCCTCCTTTCCCTTCTTCAGAATTAAACTCTAGGTCCTTCCTAGACTTGGTCAGTTCCAAGTCACTACTTCTTAAATATACTCTTGTCATAAGAGGCAGTAAGCTTCAGTGGTTATGATCACAGACCTAGAGCTGGTCTACCTGAGTTTAAAGCCAGACTCTATAGCTTCCCGGATATGACTGTCTGTATAACCTTGGGCAAGCCTGGTGACAGCTGTTTGCCTCAGTTTCCTCATTTGTGAAGTGCGGATAATAATAGTATCTACCTCATGTCATCATTTTAAGGATCAAATGAATTAACACATTTAAAATACAAGAAATTTAAAAAGTTGGGAAACATTGGTAGACTTGTTTTTAAGCAGCGTATTAGTCAGCTTTTCAAATAATACGGTCAGTATCTTTTTCTTCAATGCTTGGACAGCCCCCTGTTTAAGGCAATGAGTCCAGGCCAGGCATGGTGGCTCACGCCTGTAATCCCAGCACTTTGGGAGGCCGAGGGAGGCCATTTGCTTGAGCCCAGGACTTTGAGACCAGTCTGGGCAACATAGCAAAATCTTGTCTCTACCAAAAAAATAAAAATACAAAATACAAGAAAATTAGCCAGGTATGGCAGCCCACACCTGTGGTCCCAGCTACTTGGGAGGCTGAGCAGGGAGAATCACATGAGCCTTGGAGGCCGGGTATGCAGTGAGTGTGATCGCGCCACTGCACTCCAACCTGGGTGACAGAGTGAGACCCTGTCTCAAAAACATTATAAATAAAATAAAGCAATGAGTCCAATTTTAGTCTTTAAGAAGTATAATAAATACACTAAAAAGTGTCCAAAATTTCTGGAAATATAGGAAAAAATACATGTGTTTAATCTGAAGTAAAGCTTTTTTCACATTAACAAATGGCTTCATAGCTTCAAATTTAGAAATATTTCAGCTGAAAAGATGTCTCGGGGTTAAAAAATAAGTTGAACATACTGGCCAGGCGCAGTGGTTCACACCTGTAATCCCACCTCTTTGGGAGGCTGAGGTGGGCGGATTACTGAGGTCAGGAGTTTGAGACCAGCCTGGCCAACATGGTGAAACCCCATCTCTACTACAAATACAAAATTAGCTGGGCATAGTAGTGCAGGTCTGTAATCCCAGTTACTTAGGAGGCTGAGGCAGGAGAATTGCCTGAAACGGGGAGGCAGAGGTTGCAGTGAGCCGAGATTGGGCCATTGCACTCCAGCTTGGGTAACAAGAGCGAAACTCCGTCTCAAAAAAAAAAAAATGAACATATTATTTGAAAAGCGAAATAACATACAATTTAAAAATCTGTTTATCTTGTTTCCCAGCTTTTCAGATACCCTGTACTTAGCACGGTGACTGACCTTTAGTAAGCATTGTTGCCAATGTCATTTTCCTATGATTTGTTAAGTCCCTTCACTTTACGGGGAGGGTTCCCTCCTCTGCCTGGACCATTGTCGGGTCTAATGTATTCCATTCTGGAAATTCTTAAAGTAGCATGTCTTCAAAGAGCTGCATCGGCCAACACTATTTCTCACTGTCCTGGGAGGTGAAGTGATAAGTACAGAAATAATGTTTGTCCTTGCTCAGGCTACTGTAGGGTCTCACTGTTGCCTAGGCTGGAGTACAGCAGCACAATCATAGCTCACTGCAGCCTCGAATCCTGAGCTCAAATGATCCCCCCACCTCAGCCTTCTGAGTAACTAGGACTACAGGCATGTGCCACCACACCCAACTAATTTTTTAATTTACTTTTTGCAGAGACAGGGTCTCGCCATGTTACGGAGGCTGGTCTCAAATTCCTGGCCTCAAGTGATCCTCCTGTCTCAGCCTCCCAAATTGCTGGGATTACAGGCATGAGCCACTTCTCTGGCCTCTTCTTATAAAGACACTAATTCCATCATAAACACCCTACCATCACAACCTCATCTAAACCTAATTTTCTCCCAAAGGCCTATCTCCAAATACTATCACATTGAGGTTAGGTATTTGGTGGGAGGGGTGATTCAGCTCATGGTAATATTATATACCTGCCCAAAAAGAGCAAGGGAGCAACTTAAAGTGATACTGGAAACCAATGATCTTATATGATAAATAGCCAGGATACTTAATGGTACTAATGCATAAAGACACCAAATTGACCAGGCGTGGTGTCTCACGCCTGTAATCCCAGCATTTTGGGAGGATCACGAGGTCAAGAGATCAAGACCAACATGGAGAAACCCCATCTCTACTAAAAACACAAAAATTAGCTGGGCGTGGTGGCACATGCCTGTAGTCTCAGCTACTCGGGAGGCTGAGGCAGGAGAATCACTTGAACCTGTAAGGTGGAGGTTGCAGTGAGCCGAGATTGCACCACTGTACTACAGCCTGGTGACAGTGAGACTCCAACTAAAAAAAAAAAAAAAAAAAAAGACACCAAATTAATGCGGACCACTTATTTCCCCCTATAGTTTCTGTATTTGTTTTTTGAGTAGCTGGTACATTCACGTGGTTTACAGTCAAAAGAGGCAAAAGGACATGCAGTGAAAACTCTCCTTCTCCTATCCTTGCTTTCCAGCCACCAGTTTCCTTCGCCAGAGGCTGTGGCTGGTGCTCTTGTCTCCTTCCAGAGATAGCCTATGTACATCCAGGTCCCTTGGAGACATGGATTTCAGAATCCAGAACATTTCAGGTTTAGGCAGTAATAAGGTGCATATAGCATGTATTCCACAACAACCCAGGCTCTGTCTAGGATCACCAGTCATCCCAGTTTGTCCCAGACTGCCCCAGCTTTAGCACTATCAGGCAAACCAGGCTGATTTGACCACTTTTTAGTTTAACCAAGTTTTTGTGAATGACTTTTTTACCTTTGCTGCTTCTTGATATCTATTCAAGATTGTTTTGATATCATTTTAGTCTTCCTTTTCCTTTGGTTTTCAGACTTGCCCTCTCTTTCAAACCATCAGGCAAAACCCTGATTAACGTATCAAATTCAGCATCAAAGTAGACCCTTAAGAACAATTTTAATGCTCACTATAAATTAATCTCAAAATAGCTACATAAAAAAAATTAGCAGGATTATCAAAGGATAGTTCAAATAGCAATTACAGAATTCTTTCCCTGTTCTTTGAAAACTCCAGAGATTGGCTGGGCGGGGTGCCTCACACCTATAATCCCAGCACATTGGGTGGCTGAGGCCAATGGATCACCTGAGATCAGGAGTTCAAGACCACCTGGCCAACATGATAAAACCCCCATCTCTAATAAACATACAAAAATTAGCCAGGTGTCATGGCGGGCGCCTGTAATCCCAGCTACTTGGGAGGCTGAGGCAAGAGAATCGTTTAAACTAAGAAGCGGGAGCCTACAATTAGTTGAGATTGCACCACTGCACTCCAGCCTGGGCCACAGAGCGAGACTGTCTCAAAATGTATAAATAAATAAAATAAAAAATAAAAACTTCAGACATTGTTTGTGATGTTGTTTAGGTCTATGGAAACATTCAATGTCAGGCTAATTTTTTGTGAAAAATACATGTTTGTATATGTGTATGCATTGTGCCCAGAGAAAACTCTGGAAGGCAGCGGCAGTGATTTTAATTTTCTTCTTTTTTTTTGAGAATGAATCTCACTCTGTCGCTCGGTCTGGAGTGCAGTGGCACCATCTCGGCTCACTTCACCCTCCACCTCCCAGGTTCAAGCACTTCTCCTGCCTCAGCCTCCTGAGTAACTGGGATTACAGGCACCTGCCATCATGCCTGGCTAAATTTTATATTTTTAATAGAAACAAGGTTTCACCATGTAGGCCAGGATGGTCTTGAACTCCTGACCTCAAGTGACTGGCCCACCTCAGCCTCCCAAAGTGCTGGGTTAGAGGCTTGAGCCACCACACCCGGCCTGTTTATATGTTTTTATAATGAATATGTCCTAATTGTATAACAGTTTGAAGTAATTTTTTTTTCTTTTTAAAAAGGAGCTGATATGTTGTTTCTGGGATTATCATGATTCTTTTCAAATTTACATTTTGTCATTATTGGTAAAGCAGAGGTCACTTCTGTTTTGAATCCAAACAACGTAGCTAGGCTTGTGGCTAGATCGCATGCTCCTTAGGTGATGGCTAAGGCTGTCTCGTTCAATTTCAGCGTATGTGCTGCCGAAGGGAGCACAGGCTGCCTCATTCACATTTGTACCCCGGCCCTTACTATAATGCCTGACATGAAATGGGTGCTCACAGCTTGTTTGCTGTACTGCGTGTGAACACTCCTGTAAGCATACTTTATTCTGGATGCAAGGATCCAAATTCTTTTCACAGATTAAATAGTTTAAACCTGTTATCACAGGTTTTCATCCATGGTGAGTATCCATACACGGTACCACCGAGAATAGTATCCTATTACAAACACATCACCTTGAAAAGGTGAGTCGCAATGCTCCTATAATCAAGATGACAAAATCCAAGACTAATCTTAGTCAAAGTTGCCAGAGGTATTTCTACCCCCTGCAAGTGCTATCACACATACATGAATTTCATAATAGAGATAATGTAGTCTGTGAAACCCAATAATATGTGACCTCTTTCAAAAAGAAACAAATTTCATTTTTTAAAAAATTTATTTATTTTACTTTAAGTTCTGGGGTACATGTGAAGATCGTGCAGGTTTGTTACATAGGTATACACATGCCATGGTGGTGGTTTGCTGCATCCATCGCCCCATCATCAACATCAGGTACGGACTCTTGCTCTGCTGCAGGCTGGAGTGCAGTGGCGTGATCTCGGCTCATCGCAACCTCTGCCTCCCGGGTTCAAGCGATTCTTCTGCCTCAGCCTCCTGAGTAGCTGAGATTACAGGCATGTGCCACCGCACCCAGCTAATTTTTGTATTTTTAGTAGAGATGGGGTTTCACCATGTTGGCCAGGATGGTCTCAATCTCCTGACCTCGTGATCCACCCACCTCAGCCTCCCAAAGTGCTGGGATTACAGGCGTGAGCCACTGTGCCTGGCCAATTTTATCTATTTTTATGTAACAAAATCATATCTGTAAAGAACAGATCATACTTGAAATGCAAAATTCAATTATACTTCAATATTTTTATTTATTTTTCCCATGTCATTCCATTAAGAATTTGTGACAGACTCTCCTTGCCTGAAGAACCTTTAATGGCCTTCCCCAGAGGTAGATGCTTTGCAAGGGGCTGCGGGTCCCCTTAGGACTCATCGCTACTACTTTTCATTGCTCCTAGACTTGTACGATTTAGGTTATAGCAGGTCCGTCGGAATGAAGTACAGAGCGTAACCTGTGACGAGACAAAACACACACTGAAGAATTACATTGTTTTGCCAATTTATATCAACCAATTCCCAGACTGAAAACAGTTCACAGATGTAGAACCTCTCACATATACCAATTTTTGTCAACCAATTTATATCAATCTGGAGAATATTTGCGGGATTGGGTCCTCAGAGTGTGGAATCAGAGTGAAAGAAATACAAAGTGGGGCCAGGCCAAATGGATTGACATGAGCTCAGTAAGCAGAGATTCTGGATTTCATATTGTTAGCTCAAGTTGCTAGATATGATGCTGATAGTGTGTTTGGTTACTTAACTTGAAATCTGGACCCAAAGGTGGCTTAGACTGAATAAAATTTCCTTGATATACTCTGGAGCAGAATTTTTCAATCTTGGCATTATTAACTAAGAAAGAATAAAAATGGAGCCACTTATGTTAAAAACCCTGACAAATAGAGCTGGGGAAGGCCACAAAGGGAGGGTTCTCATGCATGAACCTGATAATAAGAACTATTACAAAAACCTCTACAAAACCACAACCTTGTACAAAGGCCATCTCAACTTTACACAGAAAAATCCTTCTGCAGGGATTTTAGAGAGTCTCCCTTTCTATGTTATTTAGGTTGATATAACATGAGACTCTGTGGTGGGGGGCTGTCCAGTGCATTGCAGGATGTTTAGCAGCAGTGCTGAGACTAGGGTGAGTTGAGTGAGATAGCTAGCTTTGGACCCTGGGTACCTCACTCACCTCATCCTGATCCTGGCTTCATTTAGCAGTAGCTCTGCCTCCTAGACAGCAGGTACTAGTAGCACCCACCTATCTGTGACAATCAAAGATGTTTGCAGACGTTTCCAAATGTCTCTGGGGGACAAAATCACCTTTAGTAGGGAACCACCGCTCTAGAGGAACGTTTTCAAAGTCTTAAGGATATTGGAATGCAAGAGTACATTTATCACACAAGATGTGCTCACCTATTCTTTATATTTGTAAGGAGTGCTCCAGCTTTCTTTCGTTCTTTTTTTTTTTTTTTTTCCTTTTTCTTTGCTTTTTATATATAGAGACAGGGTCTCACTATGTTGTCCAGGCTAGTCTCGAACTCCTGGTATCAAGTGATTCTCCTGCTTCAGCCTCCCAAAGTGCTGGGATTACAGGCGGGGGCCACCATGCCTGGTCCTGCTTTCTTAAAAAACTCCGTGTTGGCTATTCTCTGTAGGCTAGGAATGACAGTTGGAACTACTGTCATTCAACTGGGATCCCTGAATTTGGTAGGAGTAGTGGGATCCTGGGGTGGCAAGGACCAAGTGGTGGCACTTAATTGGCAAAGATAATGTAGAAGTGGTTACCGTAATAACAAACAGTGGAACCAAAATCATAATTAGAGTAGTCTGATAGGAGAGATCTTTGCCACTGGCCAGTTGATCACATGTTCCTAGAGCTAAAATAGATGGGCAGCTTACTAAAACCTAACTTAATTTGTGTAAGTGGGAAAGCTTTGGTCCTGGTGAACAGAATTCTGACATGAATCACTGAAAGAGAGAATCTTAGCCCTTCAGCCAATTCCCGGACTGGAACATGCTCACAGATCCAGAACCCCTTGAATGAGGGAGACTCCAGGTCACAAAGAAGAACCTGCTATATAATCAACAGTTTATACTATAAATCTTCTTCCTAGCCTTCTCTGGAGGAACTTTAGCCCTTTTCCTGGATGACTGTGCATTGGTAAAGGGGAAATGAATGTTTTAGAGAAAACCAGAACAGGCTCTGAACTGATACTAATTCCTGAACCTTTAGCCCATTCTGTTATTGAAATTATTTGTTTTTTTTTTTTAGACAGGGTTTCACCATGTTGGCCAGGCTGGTCTCAAATTCCTGATCTCATGTGACCCCACCCACTTTGGCCTCCCAAAGTGCTGGGATTAGAGGCATGAGCCACCACGCCCGACCTATGAAGTTTTTAAAGAATCATCTTTTCCTACTTAAGCCCATTCTGTTGTTGAAATTATTTGTTTTTTTTTTTGTTTTTGTTTTTTTTGTTTTTTTGGGATAGAGTACCTGAGAAAGAAGGAGATTTTTGTGTGTAGGCTATTACTGGATGGCCTCATGAGCTGAGAATTGGGCCTATGTATGGGGGATCATTTACACAGTTAAAGTAAATTTGGATATGGAGTATAATGAGGAAGTGATGATTTCTTTTTTTTTTTTTGAAAGAAAGAAAGAGGAAGAGAAAGAGGGAGAGAGAACAGGAGTCTTGCTCTATTGCCCAGGCTGAAACGCAATCTAAAAATAGGTATTAAAGACCTCTTTTATGCCGATAATTGTGCTTAACAATGGAGACAGGAAGGAATAAGGGAAGAAAATAACAAACAAACAGCCAACCAATATTTCATTTAAGTCTGTGAAATGCTATGCAATTGCTGAAGAGCGATTTACTTCCAATTGTGTGGTCACTTTTAGAATAGGTGTAATGTGGTACTGAGAAAAATGTATGTTTTGTGCATTTGGGGTGGAGAATTCTATA